>JAKSZT010054399.1:2942254-2963797 GCA_026826555.1 Tolypeutes matacus | reverse complement strand
AGAGTCACGGGGGTGAGCGGGCAGTACCTATTCTCCCCGAGAGTCATGGAGGTGAGCGGGCAGTACCTGTACTTCCCAAGAGTCATGGAGGTGAGCGGGCAGTACCTGTACTTCCCAAGAGTCACGGGGGTGAGCGGGCAGTACCTATCCTCCCCGAGAGTCATGGAGGTGAGCGGGTAGTACCTGTACTTCCCAAGAGTCATGGGGGTGACCTTCGATATCTCACTAACCTGAACAGAGCATGAAAGTACCAGGTGGCTGTTCAGCACAGCATCCTGTTGCAACCACAGACACTTCCCTCGATGCCTGTCGCTGAGTAGTCAAGGGATACATGTTCATTTTCTTCTCTGGGTTTACCCCATACCTTATTTTCCTCCTTACTTTAATTCCCTTCCTGCAGCTGTACAATCCCATACCACACTCTCCATGCCTGACGGAAACAGTCTCATTTTCTTTCTTTACATTTCTTTTTTGGACCTTGAAGTGCACAGAATTGGGTTCATCATAATTCTTGGTTCTTGAAACACTCCATCACTGACCCAGGGATGGCCCTCTTTTAAAATATGTATTAAATACCTAATGATAACATAAACAGACTCCCTCGACACCATCATCCTACATGAGATCCCAAACGATGACAACGTTCATTTCCTTATGTCCTCCTCTCCCATCCCGAAACCTACCTTCCTCACCAGAGGCAACTGTTAAACTGAATCTTGTGTCATTACCTGACTTTTTAAAAATAGTTTTTATCCCGCATATCTGTATTCCTAAAAAGTATGTTGTTTAATCCACATTGTCTACATTTTCAATTTGATGCCGTAAACCTGTTGCTAGCATTCTCCTCTTATCTTTTTAGAATCTGTCATTTTGTATCTTTTTCATTCATGGTATTATTATTTGTGCTTTCCCTCTCTTCTCCTTGATCAGTCTTGCCAGAGCTTTATCTATTTTCCTAGTCTTCTTAAAGAGCCGACTTGAGACTTCGTTGCTCATCTCTATTGAATTATGTTTGCTTTTTCACTGATTTCTGTCCTTATTTTTATAATTGTATTCTGTCTACTTTTGGTTTATTCTTTGTTCTTTTTCTAACATTTTGAGTTAGACACTTAAGGCATTCATTTTCAACCTTTCTTCTTTTCCAGTAGGAGAATTTAATGCTGTGACTTTACTGAGACACCACTTGCACTGTGTCTTACAAGCTTGAATATTTAGCATTTCCCTTATCACACAGTTCTAAGTATTTTTAAAATTCCCATTATGATTGCTTCTTTGACCCAGGAGTTATTTGGAACGTTTACTTCAAATTTCTAAGTAAAAAAGAGATTTAAAGTTGATCTTTTCTTTAATAAATTTTATTTTCATTGTTTCCTTCTGTCTGTTCATCTCTTTATGTTTTTCCAGAACTGATTTTGAAGGAGGCAGGCAGCAGTTTGTGCTAATTTGCAGTATGGGCAAAAACTGGAACTCCCCTTGACCCTCCTCCCCATTGCCCTCTGCAACTTCCTGCTTGATCCCTACAACCCCTGGGTCCCTACAAACCCATCTCTATCTACACGCACGTCTACCCCAGCTCAGTGGAAGCAGTGTTTTTCTGCCTCTTTCCCTTGTTCTCATCCTGCAGCTAAACCCTCGGGCCCCTTGCCTGATCTGGGAGGTGGGAAGCATGATTGCTCAGAGGTCCTTGTGTCTGAGGAACTGCATAGGGTGGGGAGGACAATGTAGCTTTTCAGTGGGGGCAGATTAACACACCCGAAACTCGTGACAAAAGCCATGCCAACGCTCCTGACAAGGAGCCCCCAGTGGCACAACGTCCAAGACAGCCCCTCCGCAAAGCACAGTGCCACCTTTCCACTCCCACCCGAGCTTCCCCTCCATGGCTAGCTTCTCTCCATCACGGTCGGACGCTCCAGCATCTCCCTTCCGCCTGTCACACCTCCTACTGGAAGCATCTCAAAATCTTGGAGCCTTCCTTCCCTGCTCCCTGCAGCAACGTGAAATGGAAGAACAGGCGTTGGATTTGGAATGGGGGGATGCAATTCCCGTCCTAGCTCGATCCCTCGTGACATGTGGTCTGGTATTTTCTGTATATATCTCATTTATCCATTTACTTGTTTGTTTTTCTTTTTGGTTTGTTTGTTTGTTTTGTCTGTCTCTACTCTGCTCCCACCTCCTGGCATTTCTGTCATGTTTACCTCAATCTCCCTCAAACCTTAAACTGCACCTGACCCATACTAGGCATGCAGAGCTCATGTTCCATGAATGAATCAGCCTCTCTGCTGACCCACACTTAAATAACTCTCAGCAAGCACCACTACTGCCTTGTTTCGAGTCCTTTTCTGTTAGTGGTCGTGTGTCCTACAGCAAGTTACTTAACCTCTCTGGGGTCTTCTGTGAGTCCCTGAGGTCCATTCAAGGAGTGAGATCAAAACTATTTTCATAATCACACTAAGATGTTATTCAATTTTTTCACTTTCCATCAGGCACATTAGAGTTAATGTACAGCGGTGTTTTCCAGAGGCTTCAAGACATCATCCCTCTTGCGTATGCTCGTGCTTTCTAGAATTTCTAAGGTAGCAAAGTATAAATATGTATATGTTCAGAGATTAATTTAGTATGTTTTCAGTGTTTCTGTGCTCTTACTACTGATCTTCAGTTCTACCTGCTATAATTTTCATAACATCAGTATTATTTAGTAAATCGTTGTGAAATCCCGTAATTTCTTGAACCTACATGAGAACACAAGAAGCAAGTATATTCTTGTCTTGTTCTACAATATTTTTTAAAACTCTATTTTAATTTTTAATATGGTAAATAATAGATATGACCTACCCCACAAAAATCTTTGGTGTCCTCAATAATTTTTAACAGTGTATAGATAAAGAGTCAGGAGACCAAAAAGTATGAGAACTTCTGATCTACAGAATAAAGTCCAAACTTTTTAGCATCGTAAAAAAAGAAAAAAAAAAAAAAAAAAAGCCCCTCAAAATTAGACATCTTTCTATGCCTCCAGATACTTGTCCTGCTATTCTTCTCTTTTCTATTCAGTTGAACAGATACTTATTGCATGTCCATTTCTTTGCTACGCACTGTGTAAAAACACTGCAAGGCTTGGTCACTGTCCTCTGAAAATGTACAGAGTACTGGAGAGAAGCAGATGGGTGAACGGATGATTTCAGCGCAATGCGATACATTCTAGAGCAGGTAGACCTGGTACTGTCACCCACACAAGGCCACAATTCCCACCTGCCTCCAGCCTTGGCCAGCATGGCTCCATCTCCCTGGTATGCACCCTCCCCCATTCTTCTCCTTTGGACCACTCCTTCTTCAAGGCATGACCTAGAAGCCGCCCTTTCTCAGGGAGGATCCCCAGACTCCCTAAGCAGAATCAGTCACTGCCTCTGTGTACTCTGGTAGCACCCTGACTTCTTATAGCACATTAAACACACTAGACTGTGTGTTGAACACACATATACACACTGGGGTTATTATGTGTGTGTTTCCTGCTAGATTGTGAACTCTGGAGAGGCAAGAACTATCACCAGTGTGTACAATGCTAAGTTAGTATTCAAAAAACCGTCACTGAAATGAATAAATACAAGAATGGATAAATAACTGTAGGAAGCTATATCACATAAAAGATAAATTTTGTCCCCAGCCTTTTCCAAAAATTATTTGTTTGAGGAAGGTTAAGGAAGGCAATACTTCTTGAAGGTGAAAAAAAATCAAAGGACTGCTTTTGGAAATTAGAGAAGAAAAACAGAACTCATTGCCTTCCAGGGTCTTTTTTACATAAAGTCAGGATTTGGCAAAATGAATTTTTTGCAACCTGTAGATAGTAAAAGAAACACAAACAAACCCTATTTGATTTACTTAGACCAATAGTTAAATAGCTTTCAAAAAATGGAATGATTAAGAACACAGACATAATTCTTATGGAATAAACCTTTTGTAGCAGATGGAATCTCAGATGTTCTTTAGAAGAAGGCAAGCAAATATTTGGGAGTCCTTGGGCAAGACTGGGGGAGAGCAGAGTATATAAAGAATAAGCAACACCAAATTAAAAAGTCATACCAGTAGGAAATTTATTAAGTTAACTTGGGGTTGAGCAAAGGAAGCTGATTGTTCAAAGAAGCTTTTGGTAGAAGTTGAGAGTCAAGGACTCAGTCTTCTCAGTCACAATAGAACTTCATGTGAACAGGCTCATAAATGTATTTTGGTGGTTAGACATGGTGATTTGAACACATCCCTTTATTTTCTCCCCTTAAACATACTCTAATGATAGTAAAGAGAAAAAATAAAGGTATTAACCACATTAAACAAAAGGTTGCCAAATGAGATAGGAATAGACAGGAGACACCAATAATTATTGGAAAAATGGAAAGCAGATGAATGAGTGATAAACTTTGAGATGGAAGGAAATGTGAAACCCAAGTGTGTCCCCAAAGAAGCTCACTGGTTCCTCAATGAAAGACTCAGGAATTGGAGTGTCTGCTATTCTGCCAGTCAGGGCTTTATACAGCATCTGACAACTCTTGATTTAAACCTGGAGCCCAGAAGTTAGCCCTGATTTCCACACTTATATATGCAAAGCCCTCTTTTGGATCTAAATGAACGTCTCCAATTGGATGTCTTTAAAGACATCCAAACAAAGTGATTCTATCCTCCTCCAAATCTGCAGTCCTCTCCATCTCAGTAAAGGGCCCTCCTTTCTTCCTGGTGTTTAGGTCAAAACCTTGGGATCAGGAATTTCTGCACCCATGAAGATGGAGTGGATGTTTGTGGTGATTTGAAGCTCTATGTACTCTAGAAAAAAACACGTTCTTAAACAATCCACTCCTGTGGGTGTGCGCCCATTGTAAGTGGAACTTTTTGATGAGGTTACTTCAGTTAAGGTGTGGCTCACCTCAGTTGAGATGGGTCTTAATCCTATTACTGGAGTCCTTTATAAACAGAATGAAATTCAGATGGAGAGAGAGAGAAAGCCAGAGGGAGCAGCCAGAAGCTGAACATCAACAGAATCCAGGAGAAAAGTGAGAGACCAGGAGATGTTGCCATGTGCCTTGCCACGTGGCAAGCTAAGGACCAAGGACAGCTATCAGCCAGCCCCAGAATGCCATTCTTAGGAAAGAAAGCATCACCTTGATGGCACCTTGATTTGGACTTTCCTTTAGCCTCAAAACTGTGAAATTCTCATTGTTTAAGCCAACCCATTGCAGGGTATTTGCTTGAACAGCCAAGGAAACTAAAACAAGGTACTTTTCCTTATTTATCCTCTAAGTACAACTAAAAACCCCGGCCCTTATGTGTGAACTTGACAGAAGAAGACTCTGAAAGGTGTAGAGAGGAAAGCAGACTGCCTAAGGACCTTGAGATTTGAGGAACTACACAGTGGTGATTTTCCTGGGTTTCTTTTTGCCTCATATATCCCAGAATTGCCACTGAAGAAGCCCCCACCTGGAAATGCCAAAGGAGAGAGACAAAGAAAATACCCTAACAAAAACTTGCTTCTCTAGCCAAAGGATAGGAAAATGGGAAGACTAGCAAGACAGAAAAGTTTTAGGTAAAAACTATTCTGCTCCAGACAAGCACCCCCAAAAATCTATGGTCCCACCCCCACCCATGACAGCAAAGGCCTCTAAGGAGCCTAGATTTCCACCCATCAAGGCCGTAACAAGGCACCCTTCCCCCAACCTGCTGGAGTGGTTTCAGTGGAAGCCTAGTGAAGAGTCAGCACTTTCACCATCACCCAGCAGCAACAAGCTCCCAAACTTCAGGTGTCAAAGGAGCCTGAGTGGGGAACCTGGACTTCTACATTCATCTGGCAATAATAAGACCATATCCTCTGCTTCCCCCCTAGAGAGATATCAGAGAATGTCAGTTAGAGTGGAAGGTTTAAATAAGATACAGATTTTCATAACATAATAAGGAAGTGTCTAGGTTTTAATAAAAAAATCACTCCTCATACCAAGAAAGAGGAAGATCTCAAGCCGAATAAAAAAACAATTGATAGATGCCCACACTGAGATGGCAAAGATGTTAGAATTATCAGACATAGATTTTAAAGAAGCCATGATAAAAAATCTTTTAATCAATTATAAACATGCTTGAAACAAATGAGAAAAATAGAACCTCAGTAAAGCAACAAAAAGTCTCAGCAAAGAAATAGAAGATATAAAGAAGACCCAAATGTTAATTTTAGAACTGAAAAACACAATAACCAAAATAAAAAGCTCAGTGGATGTACTGAATAGCAGAATGGAAGGGACAGAAGAAAGAACCAGTGACTAGAAGATAAACAATAGAAATGATTCAATCTGAACAACTGAGAAAAAATAGACTGAAAAAGAACAGAAATTCAGGGACCGTGTTAAAAAGATTTAACATTGGTAATATCAAAGTCCCAAAAGCAGATGAGAAAAAGAGTGGGGCTGAAAAAGTACTCAAAGAAATAATGACTGAAAACATCCCAAATTTGAAAAGAGACATAAACCTATAGATTAAGAAGCAGAACAAATCACAAACAGGATAAGCTCAAAGAAATTCATACTAAGACACATTATAATTTAACTTCTGAAAATTAAAGACAAAGAAAAATCTTGAAAGTAGGCAGAGAAAAATGAGACCTTACCTAGAAGGGAAAAACAATTTAATGACAGTGGATTTCTTATCAGAAACCATGGAGGCCATTCATAAATGGTACAATAATTTTCAAGTGCTGAAGTAAAAGACCTGTTAACCAAGAATCCTATACTTAGCGAAATATCCTTCAGGAATGAAGGGGAAATCAAGACATTCTTTGAAGAAGGAAACTAAGAGAATTTGTTACCAGCAGATCTACTCTAAAAGAATGCTACAGGAAGTTCTCCAAACAAAAAGGAAATAATTAAAGAAAGAATATTGGAAAGCCAGGAATAGAAAAAAGAATAAAATAAGCAAAAATATGGGTAAATACAATAAGCTTTCTTTCTCCTATTGAGCTTTCTAAATCTTATTTGATGGCTAAGGAATTCTTTTTTTCAAAAAGCATAACTGTCTGATGTAGTTGTAAGTATAAGTAGAGGAAATACTTAACACAATTATATTATAAAAGTTGGAGGGTAAAGGGATATGAAGGGAGATAAGGGTTCCCTAGCTCACTAAAATTGATAAAATGATGACACCAATAAACTGTGATGTTATATATATACATATATGTACTTGCATATAATCTAATACCCAGAGCAACCACTATACAAACAGATACACTGAAAAACACAGTATATAAATCAACATGGCAATCTAAAAATGTTCAAGTAACTTACAGGAAGGACAAAAACAACAACAGAGAAATGAAAAACAGAACAAACAGAAAACAAAACAGCAGATTTAAACCATAATATTTAATTACATTAAAGGAAAATAGTCTAAATGCACAAATTAAAAGAAATTGACAGAGTGGATTAAAAAGCATGACCAAGTATATACTATCTACAAGAAACTTGTAATGATGCAGCAGGTTGAAAACAAAAGGATAGGAAAAGATAAATGATGCAAACATTAATCAAATGTTTAGTAAAATCAAGTGGTTTTACTAATGTCAGATGAAGTGGACTTCAGAGCAAAGGAAATGAGCAGAGACAGAGAAGGACATTATATAATGAAAAAAGGATCAATCCACCAAGACATAGTAATCTTAAATGTGAATACACCTAAAAATGTGAAGCAAAAACTGATAGGACTAAAGAATAAATAGAAAAACCTACAATTAGAGTTGGGGGCTTCAACCCTGCCCTATTAAAAATTGATAGAAAAACTAAACTGAAAATTGCCAAGGATACAGAAGAACTCAGTAACAACACCTAACAGTAGGGTTTAATTGACATTTATAGAACACTCTACTCAACGGAAGCAAGAGTATGCATTCTTTTCAAGTGCCCATATCCTGGATAAACATAAAACAAACCTCAACCAATGTAAAAGGATTCACAGAGTGGATTCTAACCACAATGGAATCAAACTAGAAATAAAGTGACTAAAAGATAATAGGAAAGTATCTAAACACTTGCAAACTAAATAACATACGTCTAAATAACTCATGGCAGTTTCATATAACAATAAACATGCAAATATACCGTAATTGCATTTCTGCTCATTAATTCCAGAGAAATGAAGACTTATGTTCACATAAAAACTGGAACATTAAAGTTTGTAGTAGCTTTATTCCTAATAGCCAAAAACTGGGAACAAGCCTTCAACAGACGAATTGTTAAACAAACTGTGGTACATCCGTACCGTGGAATACTACCCAAAATAAAAAGGAAGAAACGAATGATAGAATCAACAAACTGGATGAATCTCCAAAGAATTATGTTGAGTGAAAAAAAGGCAATCCCCAAAGGACACACATTGTATAATTCCCATTTACATAACATTCCTGAAATGGCAAAGTTATAGAAATGGAGAACACTTGCTGCTAGGGGTTTAGGAAGAAGTGTGGGTGTGAGGGAGGTGGGAGTGGCTATAAAAGGGGAACATGCCTGAGTCTTGTGGTGATGAAGCTGTTCTGTATCTTAGCTGAATCGATGCCAATATCACAGTTTTGATACAATTTTGTAAGATATTACTATTGGGGGGAAATGGGTAAAAATTACATAGGATCTCTATTATTTCTTACAACTGCATGTGAATCTATAATTATCTCAAAACATAAAGCTTAATTTAAAAAGAAATTCTTGGAATCACCCTTGGCTCCTTTCAGCCCCTCACATTGCAAATCTAATCCAATAGTGAATCCCATTGGTGATATATCAAAATCCTTTAGAAGCAAGCATATGCAAAAAAATAATCCCTTCTAACCACTCACCACTCTCACCTCGATTCAAGCCACATCATGTCACCTGGATTGTGGCAGTGGCCTCTGCCATGATCACCTGGACTCCACCCTCACCCCCTTACTCTCTAGCCCCCCACAAAAGAGCCACATTGTTCCTTTTTAAATGTAATTTTAAAATGGCTCCCACTTTCCTCAGAGTTAAACGGAGGGTTCTTAAAACGGCCTTACCTGCTCTGGCACCCTGCTCATCTCTCACCCCTTCTACCACTGCACCACACCACACCCCACTCCCACCCTCACTCACTCTCCTCCAGCCACACCGGCTTCTTGGCTATTCCTTGAACACATATTCCCCAGGACCTTTACACTTACTCCTCCAAAGCAAGGGAATAAACTAAGAAAGGAAGACATGAGGTCCAGGAAACGGGGTTCCCACAAGGAAGGGAGTGAAGAAAATTCCCTAGATGGTGATGAGGATGGATGCCAGGATGATAGCTGTGTGGCAGGTCTGGAGAAAAGGAGGGTAGAAGGCTCCAGTGAGGGATGTTGTCGAGAAAATCAAAGAGTCTCTTTTACTGGGAAATCTGGCAGAAGTTTTATTGTTAGGAACATAGAAATTAAGCAAATAAAGATGAAAACCAGCCAATTATTAACTCTGGGGGAAAGAAAGTTGTGTAAGAAAGAAAATATCATTATAATATGTGCTATATCTCTACTGTGAACATTCATATAGTTATAATAAAGTAAATACTAAATCATAATTGAACCCTCTATTATTAAATAACTATATTGGGAGGGTGTTGGGGAGGGTGTGTGGCTGTGGGTATTGATGGGATTTTCCATATAAGATTTTCCACATATTCTTTCAAATAAGAAGCCAATAGACAGTATCTAAATTAGAAAAAAATTAAGAAATTATAAGCATATTAACTAGAAATGCAGAGGTAAATACCAGAAGTAACACTAAAAGGATTTTTCAGTTGCCTCAGGGATATGGGATTCAGGGGTGTGGAGGGCAGGGAAAAGGGCTGTATTTTTCTTTAGATGCCTCGCAGTACGATTTGATGTTATAAATTATGTATACATATCACGTTGATAAAAATTAAAATTCAGATAAAATCTATTTAGATAAGTTTTAGGTACTCCCCCCTCTCCTTTTTTCTATGAAATATCTCGGCGCCACCCGGTTCTGTGATTTCTGCTAGTCCCTACCCTGAGTTGTTTCAGGGAAGAGGAGCTAACACTGTTGATGGATAAAAGGTTTTAATTAGGCTTCCAAGAAACACAATTAAACTGAATGAGAACAATTCACAGCTCTCACAATACCCTGTTTCTAGCCCTGCTGACTTAACAGGGATTTATAGTTTGGATATTTTCGTAGACCAAAAGGTGAGAGATTTTTTTTGGGTTGGTATGTTTTAACTCTCAGTTTATAAACCCACACGCTTTTAAAACAAACCCACTTAGAGAGTTTAAATCATCCAGATTGGTCAAAAGCATCTACTTTGGGAAAAAGAGTATACCAGGCTCCAACTGTACCCCCTTCAGCTCTCGTTAAACACTTTTAATTGGTAGATGCTGTGCAAAAAGGCCTGTCTAGAGAGTTCTCTTTTGGTATGAAGGTGAGAGGAGGTGGAAAATTAGGGCCTTTTCCTTTCCTTCCTGCCTCCCTCCCTCCTTCCTTTCTCTCTTTCCCTTTCCCTCCCTCCCTTCCTCCCTTCCTTCCCCTTCCTCTCTTCCTTCCCCTCCCTCCCTCCTTCCTTTCCATTTATCCCCTGAGCAAGCTCTAATAAAATTAGGGTAAGAAAAACCATTCTGGGGAAGCGGCTATGGCTCAATCAGTAGGGCTCCCGTTTACTATATGGGAGGCCCCGGGTTCGGTTCCCGGGGCCTCCTGGTGAAGGCAAGCCCGCCCGCACGGCGTGGTTAGCTGACCCAGCGAGCACAAGCAGCAAGGGGGGGGGGGGATAAATGAATAAATAAATAAAATCTTTAAAAAAAAAAAAAAAAAGAAAAACCATCCAAACATACACATTCTCCAACCAGGGTGCAGAACCCCAGGCTGCAGGCAGGACTGGCTACATAATTAGCGGGACCAAGTTCCTGCAAAATGATAATACGGACTTCTGTTTAAAAAAAAAAAAAAGTATTAAGACTATCAAAACGATAGCAGCGGAGCACTAAAGCACACAGTGCTCCGAGCACGAGGCCCTGTGGGAGTCCCCAGGTGGCATGTCCATGAAGCTGGCCTGGATTTAGGCTGGTGGCAGCTCCAACTCCCAACGGAAGCGAGGCTGTGGGCTGCACCTCTGACTGCGCAGGCCCACGTTTTTCAGTTGATCCTTAGAAGTTCACGTTGCGGTCACCTCCCTAGGACCAGGTCCTCTATATATCTGCAACTTAGGCCTGTTCTCTTCTTTGACCCAAAGGAGCAGCATGCCAGGCCATGCCCGGTGAGAAAGAGAAATCAGAGCAGACACCAGCCTGTCCGCTCCAGCAGCCGCTTGCCTCCCTGTTGATCTGGAGGTTTGGGCTGCCCATTAGGCCCCTTCACCCAAGGACATCAGAGCTACCATGCAGCCCCTCTCCACCTGCAAACCCAGAAAGCACTTCTGAGGGCAGCAAGCCGCTGTTACCAAAGATTCCTTAACCCCAAACAAACTTCAAGCCTCCAAAGAAGCAGAAGCCTTGCTCCTTTGTAGAAAGTGTCCTGGCAGTTTTCCCATGTAATGTAAAGAAAATAAAGGAGAAAATTAAAAGTCTCCACATACACATGATATTTCCCCAGCAAGCATTTTGGGACTATTTTGACAGTCGTGGATTGTACTGACCTTCCCTTAGGGAAGTTTCCAGCTCTAAATGATATGGAACTTCCGCGTTTGCCTGAGCGCGTTTCATCTGCACTTCCACCGAACACCAGGCGAGTAGAGAGCAGGAATCCTCACCGTGACAAAGAGCGTCGTCTCTGAAATACACCGATTTGGGGCTATCTTTGAGTTCTTCCAGTTGGATCATGAAACATTTTTTGAAAATAGAAAGGCCATTTTTAAAGCAGATCAAAGTTAGGAAATAAATATTAGACTCTTGGGTCAAATTCTAAGTAATTACATGAAATTATGTTCACTTAAAATGTTGAGTAATTTTTTTCAAGGCCAAAGAGTTTCCACTTGGGTTCATGCCTTGGGAAAAGGGTCATTTAAGTTTCCACATCTCCAAAAACACAGAGCTGTGTTTGTTTCTATTAAAAGTTATATGGTTGTTGGGTCCAAGCACAATGAGTAAGCAAAGGTGAAGCAAAAGGAATCTGATCGGAGATCCTGCCCAATTATCCTTGTCACTCTTAGAGTTGAGAAGGGGAAAGGGAGTATAGTATCCTGAAGGTGCTTCCATCCCTTCAAAGTCTGTCTCCAGTTTTACCAGCCTGGAAGCCAGATCTGAATATATACCCCACACCCTTGGAATTAAATCTTTACCTTGTCACACAGGATTATATTTGCTTGCACTTAATTAGCCTTTGGTTTATGAGAATGGATTCCTTGTCTCTCCACTGTGCATGCCATTCACCTTTGCTGGAATAGAGTCATTGAGAGTAGCGTGGGTTTCCCCCAGAGTGTGTGGGACAGAGCTCTCTCCCCAGGGTTTCCTTGCACTGCTCTTGCAGGCTCTTGTGTCTAATTACCTCTTTTGCTATGTGAATGCTTGGTACTAAGCATAAAAGTAAATGCATTGTTTGACCTGCTCCAGGGAAACCTAGATTAAAAGATGTGGAAATTTTATGCTTGGGGAAATAAATTATATAAGGATTTTTTTTTCATAATACCCAATACCCATGTAAACGATGCCTATAAAATGTACCAGATAAATACATTAATAAGTCACAGTGGCTGTTAAACAGGCAAAACCTCAATTAAGGCATCAGCTATGCGAAATGGCTCTAAAATACACAGTAACATTCGAAAGCGTTTAAGATGAGGCGTCAGGATGTCGGTGATCTTGATTCAAACTGGGTTCAAGCTTCCTTGTCTTAAATAAAGGGGTGGGCATGATCTTAATGAACCCTGAAGATGTAACATTCTTTGTTTACTTTTCTTTTTAAAGGTTGTTTCTAAGCTTGCAAATGCATCATATGCTGCTTATTAAAAAAAAAAAACTTCACACAATACAAAATTTATCACACCTCCCTGCCAGACCCTTTTATGCCCTTCTACACGTCACGTGCATCTACACGCTCGGGGACCCACAGGGATTTGTTTTGCTACACATATATACATTGTTTGGGTCTTAACAAATCAGATCATTGCTCTCTGTTTCTTCCCTCTAATGGACTGCGTATTATTCTATGAAATAGTTAAATCATAATTTAAGTATTCCTCCATCAAAAGCAATTTAAGTTGTTTCCAGTTTTTTGCTACTACATGTAGTGACTTCATGAACATACTTGCATGAATATCTTTGAATATGAACATGAATATTTCTGTAGGACAGATTTTAGAAGAATAACTTCTGGGTCAAAGAGTTTGTGCATTTTTTATTTCAATGGATCCTGCCAAATTACCTTCCCAAAAGTGTCTTCCCACTGACTTATGAGGGTATTCATTTTCCCATGACTTTACCAACACTGGATGTTACCATTCTCTCTACTTTTTCCCTAATAGGTTAAAAATGACATTTTATTTGCATCTCCCTGAGTTTTAATTTGCATTCACCTGATTATTAATGAGGTGAAAGACGTTTTTATTAGTTATTAATATTTGTTTATCATTCTCCTCTCTCACACCTACCGATTTTATCGTTTATCTGCCAACCCTTTGTTGATCCTTCATATTTATGAGTGAATTCGTATGTTTGGCAGCTCGATTGCATTTTTTCGGCAATCGTTTCATCTTCCCCACTTCAGTAAGCCGTACCCTGTATTGGAGGGCTTTGGTGGAAGTGAGCAGTGCACGGTGGGAAGCTGGCCCAAAGGCTAGAGGTCCCCTCATTGCCAAGGAAGGACGGCTTTGCTCTGGGGAGCACTGTGTTTTACTGCTGAGCTGGACTGCCTTTCCGTTTTTGTCCTTCCAGGCTGTTGTGGACATTTCAGGCTCTGCTTCTCTCTCCAGCCTCAATCTCTAGGGTACGATCCTCCAGCAGCCTTCTCCTGCATGTTTTGGGTTCCCATTCTCTCAACCCACCTATTCCAGTGATTCTCCACTGGGGGGCAATTTTGCCCCTAAGGGGGCATTTGGTAATGTTTGGAAATGTTTTTATCATAACATGGGGGCATCTATTGGGTAGAGGCCAGGGGTGCTGCTGAACACGTGACAGTGCCCAGGACAGCCCCCCACCACAAAGAATGATCCAGTCCAAAGTGTCAATGGGGCCGAGGTTGAGAAATCCTAATCCAATCCCATCTACTTTTTTGTTCTCCAATGCTTGTATGGCTTTATTACTTTAAAACACGTTTTTTAAAATAATTTCGGTGATCTTTGGGGAGGGAGAAAAACTACAGGCATGGGCTTTGTTTGCTATCATGAATGAGAAGATACATTCCATAATTTTATTAATAAAATCATAGATTGATCAACAAACATGTCCTAAACACATACCATGTACATACACTCTTAAGTCAGAGTCAAGCTCGAGGACTGTGGAACCCCATTCAAATTTCATTCTTTAACTCTTCTCTTCCCCTACACTTTTGTGTAAGTGGCATCTAATTAAAATGAGTGTATAGGGCAGTCTTAAAAGGCCAAAAAATACATAGACAAAAAAACCCAGTACTATGCAAGGGTTGTGTGTCAAAGGGGAAAAGATCCCACTCTTGTTTAAGTAACAGCAGGGAAGTTATAAGCTGCTTGTGCTCCAGAAGTGTGTTTCTAAATTTGATATTCAACAATGAGAGTTCAAGTCTCCAAGACAATATAGGATGTTGAAGTTGAAAGGACCCTGGAAGCCTCATAGTCTAAGACAGTTACATGAATGGCTTCCATGGAGCACAGTGACTCTGCATGGACTCTGAGCTCAGCTATGAGACTTGCTTTGGCCAAGAGGACACCGTCAATGCAAGGAAAGGCTGGATGCATGTGTGTGTGCTGGAGCTTGCTTCTTTTGGACAATGCTGAGTCATGTTAGAACCAGAGATCTCCTGCTGGGGAGGCCATACGGGAGAGGAGGAGGCATCCTGGGCAACAGTCCTCGTAGCCTTCAGACATGTGGGTGAGGCCACACTGGGTGAGCCCCAGTTAAGATGCCGAAGGCCACAACTTCACGAGTGAACCCCGGTTAGACCAGCAGAAGAGCTGCCCTGCTAAGCCCAGTGGGTTGCAGAATTGTGAGCACATAATGGTTGTTGGTATAAACCACTGACTTTTGAGGCAGTTTGTAATATAACAATAGATACTGAAACATCACCCTACACCTTCCTTTTAGAGAAGAAGCAAATGAGAAAGCCAGGTGATCCTAGCGGCAAAATTCCGAGGCCAGCTATACAAAAGGAGTTCCTAAAAAGGAAGATACTAATGATGCTCTTCCAACTACCTCCGAAAACCACATCCCATTATGTAAAAAAATGCCTTCTTGGTCTCCACATTGCCTCCAAGATGTGTATTCTACATACACCCTTTCCCCTTACTTTCTTATACTCCCACCACAGATGAGGAAAGAGAGCATAGAATGGGATGATTACTTCTAGGCACTAATAATTTAACTTCCTACATTGGTTTAAAAAAAAGCTCTCCACAAGTCCTAATCTGCATTAAAGAAGAATTCCTTCCCAGCTTTTCACCTTCTAGAAGTCCCAAAATGGAGCTCCAGTATCCATGGTTCCACAAGAACCCATATTTCAAAGGGAGTAAGAAATTCTTAATTGGGTCAGGAAGGTCAAACCGCAGTCCCAATTCTGTAAGTCAGGTACTGCCATCTCTGAGCACCAAGGGTTTTCCTGACCCGACATCTTCTATATCTCATAGCACAGAAACAGTCCTTATAAGGATGTCTTTGGTGCTAAGTCCCATAGGACACCAGGAAGTCCAAGACATAATTTTAGACCTCGAGAAAATTCCAATCCAAATGGGAAGAGAGATCACACACCCAAGAAGAAAATAACACAAGCAGGACTATGTGGGTTTAAATAAGTGTAGCCCTAGTGGTTGTTAAATTGTTGGAATTCTTCCACATTAACTGCCTCAAGGCTTCTAAGAGCCCTTCTCCTTGCCCCTCCAGGCTCCAGACCTCTCCCAAACTCTCCAGGATCCGCAACCCGAGTGCTAATCCTTTGGGCCAGAACCTTGCTCCAAGGTCCCAGGCCATTCTGATTCATCAGTGACCATCAAGTGCGTGTTGATAAAAATTTGAATATCACCCTGGAGACAAGGTAGTAAATGAGTAACAGAGATGCCAGGTGTTTCATAGGCTTAAAGGGTCTGGTAAGAAGCACCCCTACACAGGGGTGGACAAGGGGGAAGGAGTTGCTGAGGCATCTGGAGAGATGGGTAGTACCTAGATAATAAGGGAAGGGACTAGGCCCTTGATGTGTTCAGTTCGTGAAACATAATCAGGATAGGATAAACATCAGCCAGTGGTCACCCAGTTAAATGGCAGAACTGGGAGTGGGGTTCTGGCCTGTATAATACCCAAATGCATGCTGCCTCCTGGAAAAAAAAAAAAAAGGTTGGGGGGGGCACATTATTTCTAAGCAATCAAAAATGGGAGGTGGAGGCATGATGAACAGCGTTTGTTCAAAGGCTAGGGTGCTTCCTAGGAGTGAGATTTTTATGAAGACTTGCAGGGAACATGCATACAAAGGAAGAAGAGAGCCACAGGCAAAACTCACACAATTCTAGTCGACCCCAGATTTCCGTGAATGCAGAGCCACAGGAATGTATTTTGTAGTTCAATATACTTTAAGCTGCAGAAGCGTACTGTCAGCATTTTATCAAAAGATTATTTTATGTGTTCTTCGATATAATTAATAGTACAACTAAATATACTGAACACTTGCAAAATAAAAATAACTCATTCTAACACTGTCATACCAATTAACAATATTATTTTTCACTGTTCCATTCATCTCTGTAGTTTCATATCTATAACTATACATGCCATTTCATACAAATAACAACAAAGCTCTTTTCTACAGCTTCTTACATTGTCTCATACTCTGCTGAAGTCTCAAATGATTTTTTTTTTTAATTTCATTTTAAAGCCACCTAAACTTTCACTTAAAAATTTTTTTCCAGTTTGAGAAAACTGGTCAGGGGATAAAATCCAAATAGATGTTGAACTAAATTTTGTTTTTGCACATGTCTGTGAAAGATTTAGCACCCATTTAAGGAATTATCTGCCCAGCATCCTTTTTCTAAAAATGTCTCCCTCCTCCATGTGGGTGCCGTGGGATCTGGCCAACCCCTCGGCTCTGGTTCATTGGTCCAGCAACAGGTGCCAGTATCAAGCCGGACCAAGGAGCCCCCTCCCCAGGATCTTAGAAGTTGGTGTTAAGAATCTGGTTAGGCTCTGTCAGGTGGATGAGGCTCTAGGACGTAGACCTTGAGGACCATTTGTTGCCATGTTTCCAACTGTCTCCAGACATCTAGAAACAGAGGAGCCAGTCTGTTAAAACCCAGTGGAACAAGGAGGTGACGTGGAGAGGGTCTCATGGCATCTGAACTCTCCATTCTAGTTGTTCCTAAGGCCCAGCCATGTTCTATCATGAGGTCTGAGAAGTAGGTTGTAATCCTGCTTACGAAGTCTCCTTTTTGTAACAAGCTAATTTGAGGTGGTTTCTGCCACTTTCAACCAAACAGAGCTTATCTGATAATGAGGAAATATACCTATTCGATCTCTCCAGACAAATCATCACTTCAACCTTGGAACTAAAGGAATGTGTATTGGGGCAGAAGGAAAACAGGCTCAGGGCAAGGAAAAATTTGGATGCAATTGACTGGACAGTTCCATTCCTGGGAAAGTGCACACATGCACACACACATGCACACACGCATAAAAAGAAGGCCCTAAGAGCATTGTTTTTGACAGTGAAAAATTATGAACAAACTACCTGCCCACTGAAAAGACACTGGTTACATAAATGTGGATAGAATGCATCCATATTATATGATCATTAAAATTATATATCTTTAGCTGTGAGATAGAAAGATAGTCACAATACACAATACATATACAAACATCCTTGAAAAGATAGTCTGGAACAAAATCTGCTAGCCTCTGCAAGATGTGCAGAAATGTGAAAGAACCATGGAGAATTATATCTCAATAGCAGACCACTAACTTTTCACCTTTTTCACATGTAAGAGAGGGGCAGGCCAAAGTCCTGGAATTCAGCAGTCACCAACTGTTTATTTCTTTATGAGTTTATTTCTTTATGGAGTTATCAAGGCCTCCTGAGAGACTTTTTCTGAATGTACCCGAAAGGAGAAAGATGGTTTTTGACAATTGGTCAATTTTATGAATTCTTTCCCTGAGAAGTAACGTCTAGCAGACTTCAGAATGTCCAAAGCAGGTCCAGTGCATGTTTTCTAAATATACGCAAACAAACAAACAAAAAATTGAACAAACTTAGGGTCACTTTTTCAAGTGTTCAGGATATTTCTTGATTGAAATGTAGATATTTTAGAAATGATAAAGGGAGACATAGGGCAGGTGTTGATTGAGAAGGAGCATGGGGAAACTGTCTAGGTGATGGATGTGTTCTATAGTTTGATAGGGGTGTGGGTTGCACAGGTATATCATTTGTCAAAACTCAAGTAACACTACACTTATGTGCCTTTCACTATATGTATGTATGCATATTATGTATAGGTATATATATCATTTATATATCAATTTACAAAAATGGTCAAATCCCACTCGTGGGCCCAGGAATTTACCATGGATAATCTGTATTTTTGGTCTTGCATGCTCATTGTTTTCCTCTGAGTCCCATATACTTTAATGCTTACCTCTCTGTCATGTTGAACATACTAATACCTCTGCTGGATAGAATGCCATGACAGCTAGTGAAGGAGAAACTCAACTTTGTTAAATACATTGCTTACGAAAGAATCCAGCATAGCACATTTCCTGGCATCCAGCAGGAGCTCACTATGTGTTTTCTGGAATGAATGATTTGAAATTCCAGATTAGAATTGGTGGATGGGGGTTGAGCACAGGTTTACAAAGCCGTGGGTCAAGAATGTTTTGGATTTGAGAGTTTTCATTACCTACTGCATTTTAAAGCCATTTTATAGATCACAAAGGTGGTGGAGGATAATGAGGAGGACTTCCAAGTCTCAGCCGCAATCAGGTGAAGTCTTGGTCCTATATGGCAGTGAGACTCCCTCCTCCTTACTTTTGACACTTCCTTTGTCTTATGGGTGGAGTAGGGAAGAGAGCAATAGACACCAAAGGTCAGGTTCCCAGTGACAGCTGTCAGAGGAGCATTTGTGAATCCCACTTGTAGGGAGAGGAAGTAAGCAGCTAGCACATCATTCCTCCTTTCTTCTTATTCTAGATTCTCAGTCTTAACAGAGACTCTATCCTGGGCATAATGTGGGGTTTGGGAGAAGAAAATTATTTCTCTAGAAATACATGTAACTCAACTGTCCTTAGACTTTCAGAGCTTCTAAGTTCAAAGGATGTCCTGTTACATTTGCTAACTGAAAACTGATCTGCTTGAGCAGGAATTCCAGGTCTTACAGAGTTAGGACCCAATGTTCCCTCTTGCTCGCCACATGTCCCTGGGAGGTTACTCCCACGGTTTCAGGCTCCTAGTGTCTCACAGCCGCTAATCCTTGAGCGACAGAACAATATTGGGCTCTATGCAAAAGTGGTAAGCATGATTTCCTTCCCAACTTCTGGCTGCTTTGGGGCCCAAAGCATCTCTCTTGGCCTCTATCCCCTTTCCTCATCAAGTCCTCACACTAGCCCAAGACTGTGGTGAGAGTCAGATTCCATGCTGCTCCCCGATCATCCTCATCTCATACAATTCATACAACCACAGGGTTACTCCTCCCTCCGCATTCTGCCCCTCCATCCTGCCACCACCAAGAGCCACTTGGCATATCAGTCATGCAAACAAATTCTCAAAGGATCCCCAGATGACCAGTTAGCAAGTAAGCAAAATAAACCCCAGGTGAGGACAGCTAGGCTCTCTGCTGCTTATGGGATGCTTCCCAAGAGCAGAGCAGGACGCAACTACCTGCTCATATCTGAGAGGAGGGTTTTCCAAACTGCCTGGTTTTCCAAAAGAACAGAATACGACATCAGGGAATCTTGGATGCTTCTTCTTTCTGGAAACTGTCCCCAAACATTCCAAATTACAATTTGTTGACATTCCAAAGACCTTGCCATCATTTGAGACCTACAAGGATAATGAGGATGACAACTTGGGACCATGGTGCATGCATGTGCTTCGCCCCAAACTCTATTCTAGGTCTTTCCATGAAGTAGGTGTTCATTCTCCCATTTTACAGATGAGTAACTTGGGTCCAGGGAGGTCAAGTAAGTGTATAAGTTTACACAGTTTAAGAGAGCAGAACCAGGTGTGAACCCATCCGAAGCAGAGCCTGTGTTTCCATCCATTCTATTACCTCGTCTTAGAGGAGAAGCCAAGATCCAAGGAGGCTGTAGCTCAGCGCGTGGAAAGAGGGGGGTGAGCAGGATATTGAAGCAAATGGATAGCAAAGGCTTGCCTGCATAAGGCCTCTCGCCCAAGAGAGGGAAGTCACATGTGAAAGCAGGGGACAAACAATCCCTGGCCCAAAATGACGTTGGCACTCTTGGAAGAATGAAGGAGTTTAGATCTGTTCAGTCCAGTGTCTAATTGGAAGTAGCGTAGACAACCCGACAACCGTGTGCCACTTGATTGCACCCACCGCAATGAGCAGATGCCTAAATGAGCAGATGCCACAAGCCAGCAGATGCCACAGCCGGCGGGGAGCAGACGTGGCTCAGGCCATTGGGCACTCGCCTCCCATGTGGGAGGTCCCGGGTTCCATTTCTGGAGGCTCCTGGAGAAGGCGAGCAAACAATGAACAGACAGACAGAAGAACCATCTGGGGGAGGGGGATGGGAAGGGGGGGATAATTTTTTTTTTAAAGTTGGAAGCAGAAGAGCTTTTTGCAGCATCCTGAGAAGAGCTATGCCCAAAGGAACACTGAGGACACGATCATGGCGAGGCACCTTTACATTTTCCTAGGGCCTCCACTACCAGGTGAAGTGCATTTGTGACCAGGAGCAAGGAAGGGAGAAGTGGCAGAGGGACACTAGCAGCAGTATCCAGTGCTAGTATTTGTATCAGCACTGTTTCTCTTGGTAGGGAAGTCAAACAACATTTGTAAAACTAATTTGTTTCCTCTTTTTCTTCCGTTTGAAGAAGGCAAAGAGCATTTCAAGGAGAAGAAAAACCTGTGCAAAGGCTTGGAGAGAGGAACGACGAGCTATGCCACATGTGGACAACGATGAAGGACCTGGTGAGGTTGGTGGGGGCGGGGCAGATATAAACCCAAAAGGGAGCCCCGGCAGCTCAATTCCTATGTGTGTGAGAGATCATCAGCCACTTCCAGGGTAAGAGGTAGATTTTCTGGACTCGTTCTTGATGAAATTAATTGTGTTTAATAATAGAATCTCCCCCATCCAATTTATATGATAGTCCCTCTTAGTGTCTCAAACTCTGTTTTTGCAGTAATAAAATAGAACCACAACCAACTAGAGAAGGCCTCTCCCTAGAAGCTTCTAGTCCTTCGTAAAGCTGA
>JAKSZT010054399.1:2924602-2942244 GCA_026826555.1 Tolypeutes matacus | reverse complement strand
AGCTGATTTCTCCTCAAATCCTGAGGTGAGGCGACTAAATTGGCCAAAAACAGCTCCATTTTCAGGCAGAACGACAAAGGCACATCACCTCCCCCTGTATGCCACCCATCTCGGGCTCTATTAACAAGCCTACCCTCTCATAGGCCAGCACCCTCCGCGTCCTCTCATTCCAGGCAACAAAGGCAGGCAGCAAGCTGCCTTCTTTCTCAAGTTTTCTAATTAAAACTAATCACCAGGAAGCAGAAGGAGGTGGGAAAGAGGCCCAAGGAGCCCCCCAGGTCAAGGGCGCCTTGGGGTGCACGGCTGAGGGCCTGTGTGGCCTGCTTCGGTCTTGCCCCACAGATGATTCCATGAGCTGAGCACTGCTTGTTTTGAAGGGAGCACGAGGAGAAGGAAGAGGCACTCGCCCGGCCCCCCTAAGGCCCATCCCTCGTGTTTAAAAATCGCCTGTGCAAACCCTGGCCTGGCCGCCCCTGCCTGCCCCTTGGCCAAAGCCCCCGGCCCCCCAGGCCCCGCAGCCGGCAGGGAGGAGCCTGCTCCCTCCACCAGAAACGCCAGGAACGGGCAGGCCGCCCTGTGCGGAGAGGCTCAGGAGGTCGCTCCAGTTAACCCTTCCCTTCTGCCTTTCGCTTTGTTTCTTGCGGAAGCCGGGAAAGGTGCCTGGCAGTGCTTTTTATTTGTATTTTTCTACGGCATCGGGCCTTTCGGCTGGGAGCGTGGCCTGCGGGACTCAAGCCCCGCTTGGTGGCCATTCAGCCGGCGCATGCGGCGGGATTAATTGGGCCGGGAGGCCTGGATTCCCCACCTCTGCCGGCTGTTTTCGGGCTTTTTCCACGCCCTGGCCCAGCAAGTCCCGGTGTCTGTGGGATGGACCAGCTCTTTGACGTCCGTGCATTTGAAAGGAGCACATGAAAGCTGCTTCTCGGCCAGCCTAATTGGAGAGAATTGCACTTTAGAGGTAGGGATGGTCCCAATAAGTGAAAGGGGAGGGGGCAGAAGGAGGGGGCTGGGAAGATAAGGGCTCTTTTTTATGAAAATGTGGGCCTCCCCCCAGTCATTCCTCCTCAGCTGCTGCCTCACAGATGGACCCTTTAATTGAATTTCCTGCAGGCCGGGGGGGGGGTGGGGGAGTCATTTCAGGTCAGGAGAGCAATTGAAGTGGATCCCATGGCTTTAGTTTCTTTTCATGGAGAGCTGAGGGGCAGGTGGGGCGGTTGTCAGTCTTGGTGTTTTCATCCCGTGCCTGCCACCCTCCTGCTGATGGTCTGAAGCTGCACGGACCCCAGAAAAGTACGTTCTTTTAAAGTGAATCCATTCCTGTGGGTGTGGACCCATGTCAGGAGGACCTTTGGGTGAGTGGGATCTTAAGTTAAGATGTGAGTCACCTCTTTCAGGGTGGGTCTTAATCCTCTTTCTGGAGTCCTTTCTAAGAGAATGAAATCCAGACAAAGAGAGAGAAAGCCATGGAGCAAGAAGCTGAATGCAAGGAAACCCGGAAGAGAAGGGAGAGCCCAGCACACGCCACCGTGTGCCTTGCCATGTGACAGGGGAGTCCAGGATCTCTGGCAGCCAGACTTTGGGAAGAAAGCATCACCTTGATGATGCCTTGATTTGGGCATTTTCACGGCCTCAAAACTGTAAGCCTGTAAGCAAATAGTTCCCATTGTTAAAAGCCAACCTAACTTATGCTATCTGCTTTCAGCAGCAAAGCAAAGGAAAACACTTCTCTGCCTTTCACTTCACCAGGTTCGCCTTTAAATATTCCCCACTTGGGTTCTTTGGCTCTGTCCTGTCTCCATCAGGAGGGCACTGGGTAGGCTTGAGGGAAGATGCGTTAGAAAGCTAGGGTTTAGTTTGAGTCCATGCGACCTGGCAGCCCTTCACTGTTGCACCTGCTCTTTGGGCCTGTACTCAGCTCTGCAGAGGGTAGTGAGAAGTGCACGATGAGACCCCTGCCTTCTGACAATGCAGACCCCATCAGGAAGAGTGGGCTTAAAAAGAAAAGCAAAAGGCACAACAAAGCAAGCAACAAGTAAATGAAACCTGTTCAAGAATAGAAGCCGGTATGAAATTCTGAGCTGAATGTGATGAAGGACTAAAACATGAGGCTAAGGCAACCATGACAAGTCCTTGGAGAGCCAGAGACATTGTGGGACATTGAATCTGGATGATGGCCTGCAGATTGGCTGGTGAAATAAATGTACCTATAGGAAGGCATGACTCTGCTCCCTGGAAAAGCAACAGAGCAGGGCATATTTGGGATAAGAGAAGAGAAAGGAGGTCCAATTCACTTCTCTTTGGGAAAACAGCAAGGGCAGGCCTACCATCAAGTTTCTACAGATGGCCAGCAACTTGGGAATGGGCTACAGCTGTCAGGCATTAGTATGTGATTCCCAGGAAGCTGCGATGAAGCCTGAATGTCCAACCCTTGATGCCTTCCGCCAACCTCACGGACCTTCCTGAGATGGGGAATTTGGTGGTGTAGAGGAGAGGGAAGTTTGTTTCCACAAAAATGATTCATTGGCTCATTCATTCTTTCAACAGTGTTTGTTTAGTTTCTTCCCTAAATCCTGGATGTACTAGAGTCAAATTGCACATAGCCCCCGAGGCTTATATAAGGAAAAAGTTTTGTGGCACCCTTCATTCTGTTAAATGGTATCTTAAAGCAAGAAAAGTTATTAATTGAAATATAGGCAAAGAACACTTAAAGGATACGGTAGGTGAGGAAGAGCGTTAACTGTGCCTGTGTTCTCTGTTTAGTAGATATCCCTGGCTGCAAAACCCTCGAAACAAAGCATCAAGTCCATGGGATTCTTCATCTTGGCCCTTTGTGACAGCCACCTGAGGTGTGGACCTTCTACTGGCACAGCAGTCATTCTCGGGTGCCAAGGGATAGTGACAGAAGCTATTAGGGAAGATGAGGTGAGCAGGGCAGACCAGAGTTGTGCTTCAAGAGAACGAGACGGTTTGGAGGGAAAGAGGGAAGCGATTATTCTGTGCAGATCACACCTGGGCAAAGGTGTAGCAGTGGGATGGGGATGGATTTAGAAAGAGAGCCTGGGGCAGAAGGATCACATGCACGAGTAAAGGAAGATATGTTTAGGCAGGCGAAATGGATACTCCCCGGAATAAGGAAATTAGCTACTCTTTGAAAAGAAAGTGATTACCTATAACCAGGTACTTTCCTCTTACTTATATATCATTGTTGCCATCGTCCTCCTCATCAGATTGTCACATAACTAACATGAAGTGGCTAACATTGTCCATTTTAGAAGGGAAGCGGAGGCTCAGAATCCACAGGTGACTCACTGAGGGTCACACAGCTGGTAAGGGGGGAACTGGGATTCACACACCTTCTTCTATGTCACCTCTGCCTCCCTGGACAGGTAGTAAGAGAATAGGGTCATGGCCAACTTCCTCGTGTACGCTCCCTCAGGTAATCTAGGTATTTTTCCAGTCCTCAAGACATACCTCAGTAAAGGTACCTCCACCCCTCTATTGGAGTTACCATCCCAACCTGTGGGGCCGATCAAACTTTGGCAAGTACCTGGGCCCGTGGTGCCCAGCAGGAAGGGAGGAAGCCGCCGGTGGGGTTCAGATCACTTTATTAAGACATGGCCCAGGCCCAGGCAGCTTGCCCTCATCTTTTCCTGGTGGTAGCTACCATCTAAGTGTTTGTTACACACCTGCTGTGTCAGGCACTTTACAGTCATTATTTCAATTAATTCTCACACCAACCCTTGAAAGTAAGAATTATCACTCTTGTTTTACACATTAGGAAATGGTGGCTCCATTTCCTAATAGAGAGAAGAGGCTGAGCCTCTCTCTACGCAGAAGCCAGGTCTGACTCCAGCGGTTGGCAAAGCTGTCTTTAGACCGCCACCCCCTGCCAAAGTCTTAGAGTTCAGGTGCAATGAATATTTCAGAGGTCCGCTCCTGCCACCCACTGCTAGTCACATAGCTTGCCTCCTCTATTAAAAAGCAAAAGCAAAACAAAACAGATCAGCCTTCAGCGAATCGATTGATTCATAAGGAATTACACACAGTAATGAGAAAACTAGTGTTCGTGAGAGAAGCCAGTAGGCCAATTTCCGGTGTGTGCTCCGTGCCAGCGAGTCTCCTGCAGTTACCGAGAGGATGAAGGTGTCCACGCTCGCCCTAGCAAGGACCCCAGGGATCACTCACCAAGGATCAGCCATTCAGCCATCACATAGCAGTATGTAGAAATTGACGATGGATCATAAAAAGCTAACATTTATTGATCACTGTGAGTCAGCTGCTGTGCTCAGAGCTTTACATGTACGATGGGATGTTTTCAAGCTGGGTCTCTCAACCTGGGCACTATTAAACTTTGTGTCAGATAATTCTTTGTTGTGTGGGACTGTTCTGTGCATTGTAGGAGGCTGAGCAGCATCCCTGGCCTCTACCTACTAGATGCCAGGAGCACCCATCCACCCCAACTTGTGACAACCAAAAATGTCACCAGACATTGCCAAATATCCTCTGGGCAACTGTTCTGGGTTAGATTGTGTTCCCCCAAAAGATTTGTGACGTTAACCCCCAGTACCATTTGCAGATGGAATTAGTTCATTAAAATGAGGTCAGGGAGCAGATGTAGCTCAAGCAGTTGAGCGCCCGCCTCCCACATGGGAGGTCCCGGGTTTGGTTCCCAGTGCCTCTTAAAGGAGAAAAATAAACAACGAGCAAAACAATGAGCAAACAATGAGTGAAACAATGAGCAAAGAGACGAGGGGGCCAACTCAGGGGAGCCGATGTGGCTCGGTGGTTGAGTGCCTGCCTCCCACATACAAGGTCCCAGGTTTAATCCCCAATCCCAGTACCAAAAAAAAAAATGAGGTCATACTGAAATAGAGTGGACCCTTGGTGTGAAATGACTGGGTCCTTTTAGGCAGGGGAGAGGAGGCAGGCAGACCCAGGAAGAGCAGCAGCATATGAAGACCTGGGAGGCAGAGTTGGAGTGAGGCATCTACAAGGCCAAGGATGGCCTGCAAACCTCCAGCAGTCAGGAAGAGGCAAGGAAGGGTCTACCTACAGGTGTCAGAGGACGCAAGGCTGCTGCCTTAACTGTGGAGCTCCAGAAGTGAGCCAAGAGTACATCTCTTTTGGGGACAGATGTGGCTCAAATGGTTGGGCACCCATCTGCCTTATGGAGGGATCTGGGTTCAATCCCCAGGACCTCCCGGTAAAATAAAAAATATATATATAGAAGGGACATGGGCTGCCAGGCTCTGTGTGCCGGTGAGCCGCCAGGCCCTGGGAGCCATGCAGCAAGATGATGACATAACAGGAGAGAGACGCAGGTAAGAGTCAAGATGAGATGCTCTGAAAGCTCCAAAAACCGGGAACTGAGGTGGCGCAGGTGGCAGAATACCTCTCTCCTATACCGGAGGTCTTCAGGATCGAATCCTGGTGAAGACTGGAGGAGAAGGATGAGAAGAGATGGCAGGAAACAGACACAGAGAATTGCCCAGCAAATGGACACAACACAGCAAATGGGGAAGGCAGGGTTTAAAATAGATAAAGTAAATAAATAAATCTTTATTTAAAAAAAAAAAAAGGGTACATCTCTGTTGTTTTAAGCCACTTAATTTGTGGGACTTTGCTATGGCAACCCTAGGGAACTAAGACAATACTAGAACTGCCCTCAGGTGAGAACTAGTTTTAAAGTATAAATTGATGTGCCTCTAAATTGATATGTCGGGACATTTGCCTCTAGTTCAGACTAGGTCACCACTGTCAGCTTTGATCCAGAGTCACCCCAGGCTGTTCTGCCTCGTCTGCCTGGAGCTCTGGGTGACAGGCTCATGCTTGAGGATTGATCCCCCCATAGAGCGAATGCATGGCAGTATGAACCCCATTAATAAAGGAACCAAAACAGAATTAACTGCTCCCAAACCTCAGACCGCGGGTTGCTGCCATTGATTTCCTCGGGGACAGCTGCTAGCGGACGTATGTCCCTGGGAGCACCTTTATAAACCCTGCCTGGCCACTAATTAGATGTGTAATCTTGGCAAATGACCACCCCTCCAAGCTCAGTTTTCTTGTCTGTAAAATCAGGGTAACAGTATTTATCGCATGGGTTCTTGGGAGGATTAAACAGGATGCCAAATATAAATCTCCTTGTCTTATGCCAGGACCATAGCAGGATTCATGACTCGAAATTGCCTTTGCCCCCACCCTTATCAGCCCAAGACAAAGACAGGATTTTATTTGGAACAAAACCATTGAGGGGTGTGCAACACATTCCAACCACCAGAGCCTGTGCTCTCAATGGGCGGTTGTATTTCCTTCCAAGCATGACGTTTGGGCTTGGCATAATGCAGCCCCTTTGTGAATCGCCAAGTAGTCACTCTTTGACCGTGTACACAGACCTGTTGGATCAAGACTGCCTTGGAACTCTTATGATAAAAGGCATGGGGCCCTCCCCAGGTGTCTGCTCTCCAATGCGCTTGTCAGTAGGAGGCTTTGCTGAGCCAGGTTCATCTGTCAGAGGTACAGGTGTCCATGGGCTCAGCTTACACCCCGAGCCAGGGCCATGGTTACTGGGGTACAAGAGTTTACCTCCAGGGATGTGGAAGCTTTTATCAGCCTGTACAACAGCCTGCCACAGCCTGGAGCCCACAGGGGTCGATGAATAGATTTGTCTTTGCCCTGCATTTGAAACCAAGAGCCAGAACTACTGGCAGATCATATGGCCATATTCCCTGTGGAATCAGGTTGGGAAGATTTTTTGGTAGAGCTGCAGAACACAAGATAGAAAAAGCCAGGGAAGTGGATGATGTTAGCTGCCCATTAAGTCAAGACTCATTAAGCAAAGCTTAGGTTATTCCCAGGCTGATAATCCAGTTGTGAATGGCCTCTACTCTTTTTTTTTTCTCCTTACTTAGATGTGCATTTCTCTGAATATCTCCAAAGAAAAAGGAGAGAGAAGGGGGGAGAGAATGGAATAAGTGAAGATGGTTTTCAAATCTGAAAATCTTTCTAATGGTTGCAATTGGGAAAATCATTTTGATGGAGGAGGAAGGTAATACTTTTGGGTGAAATGGAGTTGGGGGGATCATCTAGATTTCATTTACTCATGCCCTTTTCTTTCTTCAAGTCAGCAGGGTTCTTGAAGAGTAGTTCTTGAAGCATTTGCTTCTCCTGTGGTGGTGGTGGGGGGGGCACAGGTATTAGGGAAAGCACAGTCAGCCTTAAGATTTGGCCTCTCTCTGGAGTCACCCACATGAGTCATTTTAACATTCTTCCCAAGAGCTGCGTGAAAGGGCAGTGGCCTCAGTCCCCAGCCTGTCATGCCCCACCTGGACTTGAGGGCCTTGCTGTGTGAAGCTTCTGAAAATTGTAAGGTTTGAACCTAGACTCAGCTGAGCTAACGAGGACAGGACTTCAAACAATCCTGTGACAAAATACCTCTTGGGGATGGTGGATGATGAAGCATATCAACATTAATTGTGTGTGTGTGTGTGTGTGCGCTCTCCAGGAAAACTTTGAGGCTCCCTGGACCTCCAGTTACTATCATCTGAAATTAAGAGCAGTCCTGGCTCCAGGTCTCCTCTAGCTTTCTAGCTGTGTGTGGCAGTTTGAAACTGGATGGACCCCAGAAAATCATGCTCTTGAAGTTAATCCATTCCTGTGGGTATAAACCTATTGTAAGGAGGGCCTTTTGATTAGGTAACTTCAGTTGTGGCATAGCCCAGGGTGAGTCTTAATCCTCCTACTGGAGTCCTTTATAAGAAAATAAAATTCAGAGAGAGAGAGAGCCACAGAAGCCAGAAGCTGAAAGCAATGAAACCGAGAAGAGAAGGGAGATACCAGCAGACACCATCATGTGCCTTGCCATGTGACAGAGGAGTCAGGATCACCGGCAGCTGGTCTTCAGGGAGAGAATATTACCTGATAATGCCCTGAGTTGGATATTTTTCTCAGCCTCAGAACTGTAAGGTTGTAAGCCAATAAATCCCCACTGTAAAAGCCAACCTATTTCTGGTATATTGCTTCTGGCAGCCTGGTGGACTAAAACACCATGTGAGAGCTTGCGTAGGTGTGGTAGATTGAATCGTATCTCCCACAACGACACGCTCTGTTCTTAAGCCCTGGTCCTATGGGGTGGACCGTTTGTGAATGGGATCTTCAAAGATGCTCTTTAGATGGGGCCAGATTGAATGAGGGTGGCCTTCAACCAATATGACTGAAGTGCTTATAAGGAGAGGAAGACCAGACAGAGGCACAGGTGACTGAGCAGCAGGAGTAGAAGCTGGAGGAGGAGACGGGAGACAGATCGCCACGCGATGGGGCAGAAACTAAGCTGCCACCAGAAGGATACGGGCCTCGAAAAAGACACGACCTGCTGACACCTTCCTTTTGGACTACTAGCCTTCAAAACTGTGCAGCGATAGCCCCCGTGTTTAAACCAGCCAGTCTGTCGTACTTTATCACAGCAACCCTGCACAACTAAGGCAGCAGTTACTTACACATTCTGTGCCTGTTCCTACCCCCATAAAATAGGAGAAATAAAGATAGCTCATGGGGTTGTTGTGAGGATTAAATGACATGCCATGAAAATAACTTAGAAGAGGGCCTGGCACATAGGAACCCAAATTGTTAGTTATTAGTACTTGTAAACTTTACAACAAACTTAAAACAGTCGGTATGGTTGTCCATCTTGGACAGAGGAGAAACCCTAGCCTGGAGGTTAGGAAAATTGGGCTAAGGCTCCCCCAGCTTGTTAGTGGCCGGGAGAGAGTTTGTACTGGGTCACCCTGACTGCAGAACCCATCCTCCTCCTTCTCTTCCACTATTACAATCTCCCTCTTCAGTGACTCAGTTTTCTATCAAAATCTAGTTCCATTGTACTTCCCTGGTAGGACTCACCTTCTAATCCTCGGGTTCTTCTATTTGACCCTCACATATTAATTCAATTTCTAGTTCACTTGAACTAGATTTGGGTTTAGAACCCAAAATGTTCAGCTGGAATATTATTCATTCTTTCATTCAACACATGCATCTTAAATCCTTATTTGTGCCCAGTTCCACACAAAGCCTGTGTGACAGAGACATTCCTTGCTTCAAGAGTTTGCTGATAGAGGACAGATGAGATTTGCCCAGAATTAGCCATTTGTAAGCAAATTTACAACATGCCAGGCACTGTTCTAAGAGCTTTAACAAATATTAGCACATTTAATCCCCACACTGACGCTGTGAAGGAAGTACTAGTATATCTCCATTTTACAAATTATAATATGGAGACGCAAGAAAGGCCAAAGTCACAAAGCTGGAATGCACTAGAATGTGCTGGAATCCACCAGAACTGCCTTTTTGGCTCAGAAGCTTGTGCTTTTATGTGCTGTGTGCCATGTGGAATGGATTTATTTAAACAAACCCTCCTTGGACACTGCAGTTGTTTTTAATATTCTGCCTTTAGAGATAATGCTCCAGTAAACATTCTTAAGCTAAATCTTTCGGCACCTCCTGAATTATTTTTCTCGCAGGAGGGTAGCTGTGCCAAAGAGTAGGCATGTTGTTGAGGCTTTTGATGGGGGGTAATGTCAAATCTCAAGAATGAGGGAAGGACTTCCGAAGCAAAACTATGATCCGCAAAGGCATGAAACGGACAAAGAACAAGAGGTATATGGGGGAAAGTGGCAAACACGCCAATCTGAATGGAATGTGATGTGCTGAAGACAAGAGATTGAAGGTTAGCCCAGGAATAGTCTGGATCCAGCTTCCCCGGGGCTTTGAATGCCAGCCCGAATTTAGACTTTGTCAAGCAGTGCTCAAGAAGCAGCATACCTTTCTGAACTGGTGAGTCAGATGATCCAATCCTGTCTAAAAGAATGTCCTCAAGGAAAACTTCCTGTCCCTCCCAACAGGCGTCACTCCTCAAGCTTTAGTGCAGTGGCTTCCGTGTGGGCAGGAGGAGGGGGTGGGGGTGAGTGGGAGGCATTCTGTATATTTTTTAAATTTATTTCAAACATGGTGTGTTCCAAAAAATACAGGGAATGATATAAAGAAGACATGGGTGCTCACTACCCAAGTTTTTCAAATCTTAGCATTTTTTCATATATGTTTCAGATTTCTTAAGAAATGAAACGTTATCAATCTATTTGAAACCGATATATATGTGTGACTTTCCACTATCCATCCCCATCTCTAGGGTATCCACTCCTCAGACTCTTGAGTTTATCGTCCACTTGCATGTTTTTCAAAAAAAATGACTCTGACCACATATATAAGAATATATAAGCAATATATGTTAGAGCTGCTATTTCACCATTTAACATTTCAAGGTAAATCAACTCATACTGTGTGTGTTCCTCTGAGATTTGACTCTTCATTCCCCATGGGGAGATTTGTTTATGTTTACCCTTGTTGACACATGTCGTTCTAGGTCATCTTTTTTTTTTTTTTCACTGCTGTAGAGAGTTTCACTGAATGAATATGCCACAATCCGTTTGTTTTTCTCTCCTTTTAGGTTGTTTTGAATTTTTCACTATTACAAACAACGCGACACTGACGTTGTTCTTCGTGTCTTCTTGGGCAATGTGACGCCTTTCTCAGCCAGGGTTCCCTCCCCTGAACCACAGAAGACGACAGCAGTGACGATATTCTCAGTTCGCCCGTGGATGATACATAACTGGCACTATTCTAGAGGCATAAATGAGAAGCTAATTCATTTCATATAATGGATGCCTTAGGGGATTAGGGCTGAATCCTCCACATAACTGGTTGAGAAATATTGCTAGGATGTGCCTTAGGAGTGGAATCGCTGCTTAGGTATGCACAATTCCAACCTTGCCTGCCGTTGCCAAATTGCCCTTCAATGTGGTTGCCTCTATTTACATGCACCCCGAGGACATAAGAGAAGCCACAGTGCTCCTTCGCATTGCAAGTCAGATTTTTTTAATTCTTGCTAATCTGGAGGGGGTAAAATGGCATCTCATTTTTTTGAGCTTGTATTCCCATGATGACTAGGAAGGAAGAGCTTTCTTTTTTTTTTTTTGCATTTGCACAGAATATTTGCTTCCCCCTTTGTGAATTTCCTATTCAATCCTTGGTCCATCCATTTCTCAATTGGATTATTTGTCTTTTTCTATTGATCTGTAGACATTACATATTCTGAGAGTAATCCTTTGTTGGTGATATGCGTTGTAGCAAGTATTCATTAAAATCATCTTTTATGGTGAATTTTAGGAGGTTTTGAGTCCTGCTTTAAGGTTAATGCAGGGCAAAAAGGGAGGTTTCCCAGAGGGGCAGATGACACGTGGACTACAACTCACTCGTTCAATAGACAAGTATCGCCTGTCTTTCATGGATTAGGCGCCGTGGGAGGCTCTGCAGAAGTAGAAATAAACGAGACAGATCTTTGTCCTTGAGGGAATTATAGACAGAGGAGGAAGCAGACATGTAAACATCCAAATTATAATACAACTCCAGAAGCACCACCGCGGTTAGCAAAACAGTATTTTATTACAGGGCACGTCTTAGCCACAGCGAAGCCACTTCAGGGTAAAGAGGATAAAGGGTTTCTGCAGGTCGTTCTCGCTGCCAAACAGCTCCGACGTGACTGAATGAAGAACAGCGGCGGCAAATGGGGACGGCTTCTCTCCTGGAGCCGCAGGTCCCATTTGCGGGCAGGTCGCAGTGTGGCCGGTTCAGGGCTGTGGTCAGACCTGGCTTCCTCTCGCGCTAACACGCCTGGCAGGACCCCTGGCCTTCTTCATCGCACCCTCGTTTAAGTCGATGTGTGTTCTTTGTTCCCTCCCACTTCTGTAAACAAGCCTTTCGCTCCTGTTCCTATCAAGCAGCTCCCAGCAATTGTGCAGAAATACTGTCACAACAGCCCTCGTCAGCAACCGCAGCGGAGCAAGCCGTGACAGCTGGTGGCACGAGGAGCGCGTGCATCTGCTTTTCTCCCTCTGCCAGGCCTCCCTGAAAATGCGAGGTCTTGTGTACACAAGAAGGAAGCTATTGATCCGCTGAGCGTCTACCCCAAGCCCCGCGTTGTTTTTTAAGGATCCGGGTTGCATTTACACTGGCCTCACTCAAACACTGTCACCTCATTCTCCCCGGGATGCAGGGAACACATTTTCACTTGGTTATAAGTGCAAAGAGCCCTGGAGTCCTTATCTGGAGAACAGGGTGGGGATCGGTGGCAGTCCGGTCACCTACTGGCTGGGTGGCCTTGGGGAAGTCATTCGGCCTTTTTAACTCTCTTCATATGTAAAATAGGAAAGTGACACTTGACTCTGTCAATGATGTACATATAAAATTAGTTTTGAAATTGATTATGAACTCGATAGCATGAATCAAACATAAAGGAGTATAATTATTTGCAAAGATACAGCGTCACTGCACTTGACAGTGGAAGGCACAGCTCTTAAGTGGCCCAATAATTGCATCTTGTGGTTTCTGAGGCCACACATCTGGGAGCCATGCACAGGGGCACCGACCTTTTCCCTTGGACAGCTGACACACTCAGCACTCAGATTGGAATCCCAGGAAAACAACAGAGAGGTCTCCTCAAATTCACAGAATTATGGACTCGACCATCCAAAGTGACCTTCCCATCACCTATGGAATGACCGAGATGGGTTATGTCAGTGGCTGCTGTGCTTTTTTGTTCATGTGTCCCTGGCAGAAAAGCATTTTTGAGCATATCCTTCCGGTAGATGCATATTTGTTTATAGGCAATAGCTCTGTACTACTAAACTAATATGTAATGTGCATCATAAATGCATATGCAAAGTTAGCAATTTTTAAAGGATAAAGAGAAGTTCTAATATTTTCTCCCTGCACCACACAGTGGTTCCTCTTACCCACAACTTTGGTGTCCACCAGGCAAATGAGGAAACTGAGGCGCAGAGAGATGATGTGACTCACTTAAAGCCCCAAAAGCAGTTGGTGGCTGAGCTGACACATGGTCGGAGCTTGTTGCTTGCTGACAATGTGAGTGATCCTGGATTTACCCTATCTTCCTAATGACCTCAACAGAATGATGGTCCTTTGGTCTTAGTTTATTCCTAATGCACTGGGAAGTTTTTATTTTTTATTTTTTTTAAGCTCTGTTTTTTTTTCCTTTTAATTTCTGAGATCAGATTTGAGAGAGTGGGTATAGATTTCCTTCACATAATACAATGTGGGAAATAATAGCGCAAGATTGTATGTCACAGATGAAAATGCTATATTTATGCCTCATTGTAATCCATTCATTGCTTTATGGATCCAAAGTCCCCTTGGGAGTGTCACAAATCCACATAATGTTCCTGAGTGCCGGATTTGGCATTTGGATCTCTGATTTAGCTGTCAGATATGTAAAATCACATGTAGCCAGACAACTCCCCGGGGACTCCACAGCTGCGAAAGCCAACCAGCGCCAAGCGATTCCAACAGAGGTCGGCATTCATTTACCACCGATACTGTTCCTCCTGAGCTGCCCTTTTCCTGCCCTGTCTCGTTTTAAGGGAGGCTCAGAGGGTCTGAAGGAATGGCTCCGATAGAATACTCTTCTTGGGGACTTTTCCAAGCCCAGCAGCCGGGACTTTCAAAGGGAGCAGTCAGCAGCTATCCCGGGAAGTCTGACCTTTTGAGGCCATGGCCTGGCTCCGCTCACTACCCTCGCCCTCCTTCACCTTCTTTCCCGCTTCCCGGACTCCTCCTCCACATTCCCGCCTCACTCCAGGGATCCCACACATGCCATTGAATAGGTGGGGCTGACAGGTGGCCCTCCCTAGGGACCTTGAAACAATTGCCTCAATCCCCCCTCCTGTGTCCTGATCAGTGATCAGTTCTGATCAATTAAGTACTGGGTAGGTCATTCCCCTGGACACCAGGGGTGCAACAAGACAAAGGATTTTACTGACGAAAGGGTAAAGTGAATAATCTCTCCATTCTCATCCAAACTATGGTCAAAAGAGGAAGGAATGCAGAACCAGGGGCCTGGATTTTAAATCTCCCTCTGCCAGTTAGTAACTGAAGACCAAGCATGCAGGGGCCAAGAAACATTTGCCAAATTGTGCAAGGAATTCACTTTTCTGCACTCAAGCTTTATCTATAAAATGGGAATGACTGTCTTGCATGATTCTTGCAATGATTCATGCTTAATAAACATTTATGTAAATGGAATATGCAATAACAATGAAAAACAAGAAATGTCTACTTATCATAAATATCCCAGTGCTTCGCAATTCTTGAAAGTGGGCAATTCTCTCTAATTAAAAAGAAAAGGAGAATTCTACAGAAAATCGCTGTAGATTTCCCTGAGGCCTCTCAACTTGGCACCATTTCTAGGTATGACAAGCCTAGAAGCCATTGCTGTTCTCTTAGGTCCTCTCCTGAGAATAATGAACTCAAATACTGATTGATCTCAGAAGGAATGAGTGGTCACTGAAACAGACCCCACTTGTCAAATCCTTTTGGCTTCCCTTCTTAAATCCAGTCATGCCTCAATGACCCATTCTGTGCCATTTTCCTGAAAGTATGCCTTAGACATGGACCTCAGGCTCCTCACTTCCACCCCTGGGTTTCTCTGACTCCAGACTGTATGTAGAATCCACTCTGCACTTAAACATGCATAATCGAGAAGTGTGGGAGAAAGAAGAATCCATGGGCAAACCTTGGTTGGCCAATGAGAGGTAAGAGCTGTCTAATAAATGCTTCTTCCTTCTGTCCCTTGAGGAAGCAGGCCTGAGACACATTCCAAAGACTTCTCCAAGAGTCCTGAGAAGTTAGCATCCAGTTGCCCCTCGTGGTGGCCAATCCAGTAATATATCTTTGCATTGCATCTCCCTCCTTCCCTGTTTAGCCCCCTCTCCAGCCCTTGCCTAGGACCCATTGCAGATCAAACCACTCGCCCAAGCTGTCAGTCTTTGTCTCAGGCTCTGGCTCTTTAGTATTCTCAGGCTAAGACACCACCATGTGCCAGGCACTCTTATAGCCTCATTATTTTCTAGAACACTTGCAAACTGTGTCTTGTGAGCCAAATCCTACCCATCCACCACCTGTTTTATTATAAATAAAGTTTTATGGGAACGTAGTCATGTTTGCTTGTTTACATAATATCTACGACTGCTTTTCTTTTTTTAATTTTAAGATTATATTTTATGTAGCCCAATATATCCAAAATATCATTTCACATTAATTTTAAAATGTTAACATTAGTAATGTTAAAAGATTAATGAGATGTTTTACAATTCTTTGTACTGTTTTCAAAATCCAGTGTGTAGTCTACACTCACAGAACATCTCAACTTGGACTAGTTACATTCCAAGTGACCAGTAGCCCACGACATAGGGCATAAGTGAAGAAGCCAAAATTAGGACCTCCTTCCTTAGACCCACAAGCCAGCACGGTCCCCACTGCCACATGAAAACTCCGTTTTATTCCAACAAGAGTAAATGACTTATCTGAGGATACCCTTAAAGGTTCCCCAGCCCAGCCACCCATCCGGGATGTGGCTCTCTGCTGTAGCCTCGGGTCTGCAGGGCACAAGGCAAATACCCTCAGGGAAGCCAGGGCCAAGGGACCTAAAGTTCTTTTGGGTAGATAACTCCCTTCTAGCTCCTCAAGGAGCATGCAATTCCAGCTGGGATCTCCGCCCTGACCTTCCAGAAGTTGGCTTTCAAGCTAGTTTATCTCACCCCTTCCCCAAGTCCCAAATCATTCCCTACTTCTATGTCCATATGAAATGTTTACCGCTCTCTTGGGGAATCTGAGGCTGTGTATGATGGACATCAGCTGGCTTGTCTGCTCAGCCCTTCTATGATCCCTTGTTTTCCATCTCATTTATATTGCCATTATCCTACTCTATGGGTGATTTCCGTCACCTCAGTTTCTAGCTCTTTTATTTAATTTTTCCTTCTGCTCTCAAACTTTGAAGTGCCAAGAATTATGTTTGTTCTCTGAATACTCCCTTATTCTAGTCTCATGTTCTTGAGTAGGTATTCTCGAGGATCAATCAAAGGCCCTTTTTTTTTTTTTTTTATGCCCCATCACCTTTGCTATATATGTATTTTAACAAATCAATTTTATTGATAAATATTATAAAGCATACAATTCATCCAAAGTGTACAATCAATGTTATTTGGTATTACCACATAGTTGTTCATTCATCACTTTAACCATTATTAGAGTATTTTCATTATTTCAATAATAATAATAAACAAAAAACAGACAAACAAGAAAATTCACCTCTCAATCTCTCTCTGTTTCCCCTGCTGTACATAGCTATCTCCGCAATTCTTGCACAATTATTCATTTATTTATTAACCAGTTTTATTGAGATATATTCACATACCATAAGATCTATCTAAAGTGTATAATCAGGGAGGCGGCTGTGGCTCAATCAGTAGGGCTCCCGTTTGGCCTCCTGGTGGGGGCGGGCCCGCCCGCGTGGCGTGGTTGGCTGACCCAGCGAGCTCAAGCAGCAGGGGGGGATGAATGAATAAATAAATAAAATCTTTAAATAAAAAAAAAAAGTGTATAATCAGTGGCTTTTAGTATAATCACAATGCTGTGCATTTATCATTACAAAAATTTTTAGAATTATTACATTACTGCAAAAAGAAAAACTCCACACCACTTAGCATGCCTTCCCCAGCCCTACATAACTACTGATCAAATTTCATTTTTATTTATTTTTTTAAATTTAATTCATTTATTTATCCCCCCCTCCCCCATTGTCTTCACTCACTGTCTGCTCTCTGTGTCTGCTCGTTTTCTTTTTAGGAGGCACTGGGAACTGAACCTGGGACCTCCCATGTGGGAGGGAGGCACCTAATCGCCTGAGCCACATCGCTTCCTGCTTGTTGTGACTCTCACTATTTCCTCGTTGTATCTCCTTTTTGCACCATTTTATTGTGTCATCTTATTGCATCAGCTTGCTGTGATGGCCTGTCTTGTCAGCTCACTGTCTTCTTTAGGAGGCACCTGGAACCGAACCTGGGACTATCCATATGGTAGGCAGGAACCCAACTTCTTGAACCACATCCACTTCCCCAAATTTCGTCTTTATAAATTGATTTATATTTACATTTTATTTAAGTGGAATCATACAATATGTTACACAATATATTTAGTTCATAGTAACATAATCCTACAGTATTTGTCCTTTTGTGTCTGGCTTGCTTCACTCAACATAATGTTCTCCAGTTTCATCTATGTTATTGTATGTCTTACGAATTCATTTCTTCTGACAGCTGCATAATATTCCATCATGTGAATACACCACAGTTTGTTTATCCATTCATCTGTTGATGGACACCTGGGTTGTTTTCACCTTTTTGCAATTGTGAATAATGTCACCATGTACATAGGTGTGCAGATGCTTATTCGTGTCACTGCTCTCAGTTCTTCTGGGTATATACCCAGTAGTGGTATTGCCGGGTCAAATGGTAAATCTATATTCAACTTCTTTAGGAACTGCCAAACAGTCCTCCACAGTGGCTGTACCATTCTGCATTCCCACCAACAGTGAAGAAGTGTTCCTATCTCTCCACATCCTCTCCAACACTTTAGTTCTCTGTCTTTTTAATAGTTGGCCATTCTGATAGGTGTGAAATGATATCTCATTTTAGCTTTGATTTGCCTTTTCCTAATCATTAGTGAGGTTGAAGATTTTTTCATAT
>JAKSZT010054399.1:2810032-2924502 GCA_026826555.1 Tolypeutes matacus | reverse complement strand
TTTTTTTTTTTTTTTTTTTTTTTTTTTTTTGCCTTTTGTATTTTTTCTTTGGGCAAATGTCTATTCAAGTCTTTTGCCCATTTTTAAATTAGGTTGTTTGTCTTTTTATTATTGAGTTGTAACATCTTTTTACATATCATGGATATTAAACCCTTATCAGACATGTGATTTCCAAATATTTTCTCCCATTGAGTCGGCTGCCTTTTCACCCTTTTGACAAAGTCCTGTGAGGTGCAAAAGTGTTTAATTTTGAAGAGGTCGCATTTATCTATTTTTTCTTTTGTTGTGCATGCTTTGGATGTAAGGTCCAAGAAACCATCACCTACCATAAGGTCTTTAAGATATTTTCCTACATTTTCTTCTAGTAGTTTTATGGTCCTCCCTTTTCAAGTTAGGTCTTTGATCCATTTTGAGTTGATTCTTGTGTAGGGAGTGAGATAGGGGTCCTCTTTCATTCTTTTGATTAAAGATATCCAGTTCTGCCAACACCATTTTTGAAGAGACTCTTTTGTCCCATTAACATGGACTTGGTAGGTTTGTCAAAAATCAGTTGACCGTAGAGGTGAGGGTTTATTTCTGGACTCTTAATTCTATTCTTTTGATCAATGTGTCTATCTTTATGCCAGTACCATGCTGTTTTTACTGCTGTAGCTTTGTAATATGTTTCAAGTTCAGGCAGTGAAATTCCTTTCACGTCACTTTTCTTTTTTAGAATGCTTTTGGCTAATTGAGTGCACTTTCCCTTCCAAATAAATTTGGTAATTGCCTTTTCTATTTCTGTAAAGGAGGCTGTTGGAATTTGGTATTGTATTGAATCTAGAAATCAGTTTGTGTAGGATTGATATCTTCACGATATTTAGTCTTCTAATCCATGAACACAGTGTCTTTCTATTTGTTTAGGTCTTTATTGATTTCTTTTAGCATTGTTTTGTAATTTTCTGCATATAGGTCCTGTACTTCTTTGGTTAAATTGATTCCTAGGTATTTGAGTTTTTTTCTTGCTATTGTAAATGGAATTTTTCCCTGATTTCCTCCTCCGATTGTTCAATACCAGTGTACAGAAACATTATTGATTGTCACATGTTGATCTTGCATCCTGCCCCTTTGCAGAACTCATTTATTAGCTCAAGTAGCTTTGTGATAGACATGTCAGAAGTTTCTAATATAGGATCATGTCAAATAATGAGAGTTTTACTACACTTTTCCTATTTGGATGCCTTTAATTTTTTTTTTTTCTCGTCTAATTGTTTTAGCTAGAACTTCTAGTACAATGTTGCATAATAATGGTGACAGTGGCATCCTTGCCTTATTCCCAATCTCAGAGGGAAAGCTTTCAGCTTTTCCCAATTGAGTATGATGTTGGCTATGGGTTTTTCATATACGGCATTTATTGTATTAAGGAATTTTCCTTCTATTCCTAACTTTTGAAGCATTTTTGTCAAGGAAGGATGCTGGGTTTTGTTGAGTCCCTTTTCTGCATCAATTGAGATGACCATGTGTTTTTTTTCCTTCAATTTGTTAATGTGGTGCATTACATTGATTGATTTTCTTATGTTGAACCAGCCTTGCATACCAGGAATAAATACCTCTTGATTGTGATGTATAAGTCTTTTGACATGCTTTTGGATTTGCTTTGCAAGTATTTTGTTGAGAATTTTTGCATCTATGTTCATTAGAGAGATTGGTCTGTAATTTTCTTTTCTTGTAGTGTCTTTATCTGGCTTTGATATTAGAGTAAGGTTGGCTTCATAAAATGTGTTGGGTAATTTCCCCTCCTCTTCAATATTTTGGAAGAGTTTAAACAGGATTGGTGTTAATTCTTTTCAAAATGCTTGGCAGAATTCACCTGTGAAGCCATCTGGTCCTGGACTTTTCTTTGTTAGATTTTTGATGATGGATTCAGACTCTGTAAATGTTATTGGTTTGTTAAGTTCTTGTATTTCTTGTAGCATCAGTGTAGGTTGTTTGTGCATTTCTAGGAATTTGTCCATTTCATCCAGGAAATGGCATACAATTTCTCATAATATTCTCTTATGATTCTTTTTATTTCTGTGGGGTCAGTCGTAACTTCCCTCCTTTCATTTCTGATTGTATTTATTTGCATCTTCTATTTTATTTCTTTGTTAGTCTACCTAGGGGTTTATCAATTTTATTGATCTTCTCAAAGAACCAGCTTTTGGTTCTATTGATTTTCTATATTGTTTTTTTGTTGTTGTTATTCTCAATTTCAGTTATTTCTGCTCTAATCTTTATTGTTTCTTTCCTTCTGCTTGCTTTGGATTGGTTTGCTGTTCTTTTTTCTAGTTTCTCTAGTTGTTCAGTTAAATCTTTGACTTTAGCTCTTTTTTCTTTTTTAATATAGGCTTTTAGGGCTATAAATTTCCCTTTCAAGACTGCCTTTGCTGTATCCCATAAGTTTTGATAAGTTGTGTTCTCGTTTTCATTTGTCTCAATATATTTACTGATTTCACTTGCAATTTCTTCTTTGACCCACTGATTATTTAGGAATGTGTTGTTCGGCCTCCACACATTTGTGAATTTATCTTTTTCCTGTCTATTATTGATTTCCAGTTTCATTCCATTATGATCTGAGAAGGTGCTTTGTATAATTTCAATCTTTTATATTTATTGAGAGCTGCATTGTGCCCTAACCTGTGGTCTATCCTGGAGAAAGTTCCATGGGCACTTTGAGAAGAACGTATAACCCACTGAGCTTGGATGTAACATTCTGTATATGTGTTAGGTCTAACTCATTTATCATATTGTTCAAGTTCTCTGTTTCCTTGTTGATCTTCTGCCTAGTAGTAATATCTAATGATGTGAGTGGTGTGTTGAAGTCTCCAATGACTATTGTAGAGATGTCTATTTCTCCCTTCAGTTTTGCCAGAGTTTGTCTCATGTATTTTGGGGCACCCTGGTTAAGTGCATAGATATTTATGACTATTATATCTTCCTGGTGGATTGTCCCTTTTGTTAATATATAATGGCCTTCTGTTTCTCTTATAACCATTTTGCATTTAAAGTCTGTTTTGTCTGATATTAGTATAGCTACTCCTGCTCTTTTTTAGCTAATATTTGCATGGAATGTATTTTCCCAATGTTTTACTTTCAGCTGGTTTGTATCCCTGAGTCTATCGTGAGTCTTTTGTAAGCAGCATATGGATGGCTCGTGTATTTTATCCATTCTGTCAGCCTATATCTTTTGACTGGGGAGTTTAATCCATTCACATTCAATGATACTACTGTAAGGGCATTATTGACTCTCACCATTTTATCTTTGGTTTTCATATGTCATCTCATATTTTCAGCTTTTTACTCTCTTGGTTATCCTTTCCGCTATTCTTTCTACTATACTCTCCTCCAAGCCTCTCTCTCTCCTGTATTTTTCTTTCAGGTTCTAAGGCTTCTTTTAATATTTCCTGCAAAGGTGAATTCTATTTTTATGAACTGTCTAAGTTTCTGTTTGCTTGGGAATATTTTATACCCTCCTTCATATTTGAAGGACAATTTTGCTGGATAAAGAATTCTCAGCTAGCAGTTCTTCTCTTTCAGTATCCTAATTGTATCATATCACTGTCTTCTTGCCTCCATGGTTTCTGATGAGAAATCTGCACTAAGCCTTACTGTGTGCCCCTTGTATGTGTTGGTTCGCATCTCCCTTGCTGCTCTGAGAATTTTCTCTTTATCTTTGACATTTGACATACCGAGTAGAATGTGTCTTGGAGTAGGTCTATTTGGATTTATTTTGATTGGGGTACAATGTGCTTCTTGGACATGTAAGTTCATTTCTTTCGTGAGAGTTGGGAAATTTTCAGCTATTGTTTCCTCAAGTAGTCTTTCTGCCTCTTTTCCATTCTCTTCTCCTTCTGGAACTCCCGTGACACATATGTTGTTGCATTTCATGTTGTCCTTCAACTCCCTGAGCCCCTCCATTCTTTTCTCTTTAATTTTAACTGTTCTGTCTTCGGTGTCACTTATTCTTTCTCCTATCATTTTGAGTCTGCTGTTGTATGCCTCTAATGTGTTTTTGATCTCTCCTAGCATGTCTTTCATTCCCATGAGCTCTGTTACTTTTCTATTCAGGATTTCAAATTCTTCTTTGTGCTCACTCAATGCTTTCTTGATGTCATTTATCTCTTTAGCCATATTGTCTTTCAACTCATTAATTCGATTTTGGAAATTTGTGTGCATCTTGTTAATTAGTTCTCTCAAATCCTGCATCTCTTCTGGGGCTTTGATATATTCCTTTTCTTGGGCCATGTCTTCCATTTTCTTAGTATGGCTCATAATTTTTTGCTTATGTCTAGGCATCTGATTAAGATGGTAGTTTACTCAGTTGCTCAATTTCTTTCTCTTTCATAGGGATTTAGTGGTGGGAGACTGTGTGTTAGGATTGTCCCTGTTAGTTGCTCAAAACTGGACTCTGGACCCAGTAATGGGTTGCAGACCCGCTTCCAAGGGCCTTGAGGAGGAAGGCTATAAAGGCTGGAAAAAAGCCTCTCTTATTTTAAATTTTCTCACATGCAATTCCTTGATCTGCCAGCAGATGGCAGGCTTTGGCAGCTCTCTTAGTCCAATGCCTGGTGGGAGTGTGTTTGCAGCAACACAGACCAGATTAATGTGCTGGAGGATCCTGCTGGAGGCTAAAAGCCTTGTAATTCAAACTTTCTCAGAGACAGTCTTCCAGCCTTCTCTGGCAGCCCCCCCCCCCCCCCCCCTTTACCTGGGTAGGAGATATTTCCACTCCCCTCTGCATCCTCAACAATCAGTCCAGGTCAGTAGAGAAGGAGTTTGGGATGGTCAGATCTCTTTAGTCCCAGATCTCTTTAGTCCCTTGCCTGCTCCCAAGGCAAACAATGGCACAGGCCCATCTGGCCTGGAAGGGCTGGTGGGACACAGTGGACCAAATTTGTGGATCAAAAGCTGAGTTGGTTTTAGGCTATTTCCCTCTCTTTTCCCTTTCCTGGGGAGGTACAGTACTCAACAATCAGTCCCAGCTAGAAGAGAGGGGAATTGAGAGGGTTGGATTTCTCTAGTCCCTTGCCGTCTCCCAGAACAAACAATGGCACAGCCCCACCTGCCCTGGAAGGTGTGGGTCAGAAGCTGAGTCAGCCTTGGGCTGTGTCTCTTCCCTTTCTTGGGGTGGTGGATCTCTGGAGCCCCCTTCATTTGTAGCCAGCTCAGAGGCCTGAGAATTCTAAAATGTCTTTAGTGTGGGTGATGGCGCCGGCAGCAGCAGCCGCTGGTTTCAACTCACAGTTTTGCTGTCGCAATTCCCCTCCTTTGTCCCTCTCTCTTCTGGGTGGTGTCCAGCCTTCACCTTGTGTCCTAAACCCTAGGAGATCTTTTTCCAGGCCGTTTCAGCCTGTCCTCTAGCTATTTTTCTGGGATAGAAGGGAGTGCCCTGTCTTTCTAGTCCACCATGTAGAAAGTCTGCTTTTCATTACAACAATAGAGTTTCTTGGTTGTGACAGAGGCCCAGTGGCCCATAAAGCTGAAAATATTTACTATTTACAGCTCCTGCTCAAAGCCTGACAGCTGCACCACCTGCATAAGAATCACCATGTCCAAATGCAGATTCACATCTCCTGCTACTTACAACCTGGAGCTTTGGCTAAGTGATGAGTCACAAACGCCAAGGTCTAGGGAGGACAAGCAGGGGACATTGTGATAAAGTCGGACGAGTCTGTCATTTTGACACAAGCACATTTTTTTAAATATGAGAAAATGTGTAGGAAGTGTTTACTATTCTATAAAGGAATATGCTCTCTCCATATTTCCTGAAGATCTGTCCCTCTTTTGATTTTTACTTTTAATATAGGTTCAAGGAAATCATTTTCAACAACAGGACAATAGTGCGAGCTGTATGGGCACCCACATTTGGCCTCAGGACCAGGCAGGCAAAAGGGAGAGCAGGGAATAATGGGTGCTTGGAGTGATGGAAAATTTTGGAAATACGTAGTGGTGATGGTTGCACAACACTCTGAATGTAATTAGCGTCACTGAGTTGTATTCCTAAAGACGGTTAATTTTGTGATATACATATGAAAAAAGGCAGGGGGAAGGGCAGGGATTTGTTTTACACTAGGTTAAACAAGACAAAATTTTGGATTTATTATTATTTTCTAAAATTTTTACTTCTGGTTAAGCTGTAACTGAAACATTAATAGCCAGGGCTGCTGTTCAACAGATTGGAATGGGTACCAGTTGCTAAAATATCGAAATATAATTGTATCACTTGGAAATAGACACTGGCCACCCCCTCCCCATTACCTCCCGTGCATAGCAACAGGTGCTCAGCTTCTCCCCCAGCCCAGTAGGAACCCCTGATTCAGAGACTGGAAGGTTCATGCCTCGGGCAGCAGGGGCCCACCCGGCTCTCAGGCCACCGTTCCTGCTGGTGAGTTGGTGTTTGTGCCCCACCAGCTGGTAAATACCTTTATTATCACCCCTTGTGACAGTCTAGCAAGATTTTGCCTATGACAAGAGTTTTCCACTTTTCCATTTTATCCTCAGAGAAATGGTCGGACAGTGCAGGGCTGACGCTGCTGGGAAATCCATTGTTTACTTGAAATTGACCAGAGTCTGTATTGGGCGTCCTTTCTCCTTCCTTCCCTTGGGAACACCCCTTCCCTCCCCTCCCTTCCTCTCCCTTCCCCTCCCCTCCCCTCCTCTCCTCCCTCCCCTCCCCTCCCCTCCTCTCTTCTCTTTCCCTACCCTTAGGCTTCCTAATGCTCTAAAATAAAAATGGCTTCTCAGATGCCTCCTTTTCCACTAAGGAGTAAACTTGCCATAAGGTGGCTGGGTTTAAATCTTATCTCTGTCCGTCACAAGACATGTGGCCATGGGCAAGTGACTTCACCATCTGAACTCAGTTTTTTGTTGGTGAATCAGGAATAATAGGCCCAAACTCACCGGGCTTTGATAATTAAGTGGCTTGGGTATGTAAACACCTGTCACAGAGCAGAAACACAATGAGTCACAGACCTGTTCCCTTCCTTTCTAGGAGTGGCACACACACACACACCCAGGGCTTGCTGGATGCTCTGAACTAATGATGGGCCCCACCCTCAACCTCCATGGTATATGCCAGGGCACTGTGCATTTATCACAGCATCAAAGTGTATAGTTATTGCTGTGATCCTTTGATTAATGCTTGTATTAATATATACATACTGGCCTGTATATACCCCATGAGGGCTGGGATCACATCTGCTTGCCATTGAATCTCCAGCTGTATAATGTTTGACACTACAAATGAATGAATGAACAAATGAATGAATGAAGAGTGAAATGCCAGGCTTTAACATTCAGGTGTGGACGCAGGATATTTTCAGTCCTTGTAATGCGGGACTTGCAGAGAGGAAGGGAGAAAGTATCTTCCCTACCTTCTGCCTGGCCCGTAATTCAGCCCCAACTTCATTGTACCTCCACCTCTACCGGTTAAAGATTACCAACAGGGTTCCCCGTGAAAGCACAGGCACGGGAAGAGTGGAGGCAGAAAGATACAAAGCCGGCTGAATCCCTACCCTGCAAATCTGTAAACCATTCTTGGGAGTGGGAGAAGGAATGGACAAATTCAGCGGCCTTTCCAGATTTTTCCCCCCAAACTCTGGAACTCTGGCTATTGCACTTAGGTAGGCCCAGCTCTTCAGGTACCCTCTCCAGAGAGGTACTCTGAGATGAGCAGCATTTGGTCTTCTGACCTTGGGTCTCTCAGTTCCTCCAGGGACCATATCTGAGGACCTGATCATTGGAGCCAAACCCAGCCCAGCCTGTCAAGCCCCTGCCCCTGCCCTCGGCACCCACCCACCGTCCCCCAACCTCAGAGCTGAGCAGTCAGCCACCCAGGGCGTCAGCGTTAGCAGACATCTTTGCCAATCACCTTCCTGAAGTCTCTTCAGGCTCTCAAGGCCAACCCAGGCCGAAGGCAGTGCATTACCCCTGGAGCCCACTCATGGCCTGTCCCGGACCATCTAGAACAGCTTAGTCATAAATGCTGGATGGAGCTATGGTTTCTAGAGAGGGGGACAGAAGGAAAAGGCTGCCCCAATAAATGATTCACCAGTGTCATAAAAGTAAAAAGGAATTGCTTGTCTCTCCCAGCCAAGGTCCCAAAGGTTTAAGGAAGTCTAAGAACCACTTTACTGCCCTTCCTTCCCCATACAGCACACTTTTCAGACAGAATCGGGTCAGACCGGTTTCCTGGGTGCTGTGGTTACATGGATTCCTAGAAGCCCCCTTCTCCAGTCGGACCACAAATACAGGGGAACACCACGCTAGCTAGCTTTCATTTTATATTCGTGGGATTTGGGGGGGTTGCTTCCTAAGTTACTTATTTTACAGACTTCTGTTCTGTCTGTTCCTGTGGTCCCACATGCACAGGACAGGCTCTCAGAGCTGAGGAGACAGTGATCCGTCCAGTAAACATGGCGGCTAGGAGGACGCGGCATCCTCCAAAGGAACAGTAGCGGACCAGGGGCAGAGGCCAAGCTCCAAGTAGATGACAGAGGCAGTGACCTACGTGGGAGTTTGGAGACCCCTATTGGGGAGGACTTCACCCCTGTGAGTGTTAGTTACTAGATTAAGACCAAGCTACACAACGCTGAGTGTACCTTTCAGCGAGTCTCCTCAAAGCCCCTTCCCATATCAAACACAAAAGCGAAGCCTGGTTATAATCGTGGCCGTGTAGATGCTGATGAGCTAAACCCTAGATTCCCCTTTTCTGTACACCTTCCAAGTACTATACAGATATTAACATGGTAAGTACACAGACTTATGGGAGGTTTACACAATGAGGCCACCTCTGCCTCTCAGTGCCGTCATCTTTAAAACAAGGGGTCTGGACTAGTTAAACTCTATCATCTCCTAGAGGCCAGGAGTAAGGATTGCTTTTTGGTTCTGATAATAAAAGTAATGTATTCTCATTGTAAAATAATTAAGACAATATAGAAGAGTATAAAGAAAAAAAGTAAAACTCTTCTACAATCTCATCATCTGGAAACAGCCACGATTAACTTTTAGATGTGTTTAGATTCAAACATTTAAAAACAGGTCTTCTTTTCTTTTTTAAAATAAACATGTGATTGCACCATACATAATGTATTATCCTTTTAAAAATACATCATGGATGCCTGTCTGGGTCAGTGTAGATATAGCTACATCTCATTTTCAATTAGCACATCTCCAATTGATGGATGTTTAGATCACTTTCCATTTTTGCTGTTAAAAACAAGACATCAATAAATATTATTTTGCATCCATCTCTGTACACTTGTCCATTTATTTCTTTGGGATTCATTTTCAGAAGTGGAATTGCTCGTCCGAAAGATATGCGCATTTTTGCTACAGGATACCAAACTGCCCTAAGCAAGTATGTGGCTCTTTATAGTCTCGACAGCTGGGTCTGAGCGTGCCCACTGCCTCACACCTTGCCCACACCTTCTTTTTTCTCTTTGCCATTTAAATAGGTGAAAAATAGGAACCTTTGTCTTTTTTATTGAATCCTATAAATCCAATGTCATTCATTGCCTAGCACGATGCCTAGCAAACGCTTGGGATGTGATAAATATTCATTGATTTTTATGGGCCCTGTTAATTACAAGACTGATCGCCCACCTCAGAAACAAACTTATGATTTATTTATAAGCCAAAGTATAGGGTATTGCCCTTTGCATTTTTTCTTAGCCTCCAGCTTGTTTGGATTTGAGTTTCATCTGTTTTGTTTGTTTGTTTCTTTAGCATCCACTGTTAACTTTTTAAAAAAACAACCACATGTAATTTTTCTTTTCTTATTGTATTGTGGCCATCTATGTTGCCTTAAATTTTAAGACAGAGAATGAATAGGTGGATGAATGAATCCATAAAATGAGCCTGTCCGTGGGTGCTCCTAATGGCGATGATGATGGCGTCATGTCCGGGTGCCGCCTCCACCCCTTCCTTCCAGAACATGAAGATAAAAGGCCCTCCTGGGGCCTCCCTTTCGCACAGGAATATTGTAAGTGTAGGGAGGGCTTGGGAGGGTACCCAAAGGCCCTTATCCCAAAATGAGATGCACCAGGGAGATTTGCTAGGAGACATATATACATGGAGTCCAGATGTTGCTGATAGAAACAGTGCAAAGGTCCTAGAGACGGTTGAGATGGGGGTGAGGCAGGGCCAGGGGACACCAGGGTGGGTACTGCAGGGCAAAATTGCAGGTAATGATTGCCACTCTTCTGCAAGAAGGGTCCCAGATGGGCATAAAGCTATAGTTTCTGAATTCTGTTCTGGGACACGAAGCCGAAGGGACACCCTCGGGTGAAACCAAGATGCGTGTCCATTCAATGCCTCCCTAGCAATTCTGGGGAAACTTGGCCCTGGTGGATTATTAATAAATGGATTCAGTAGAGGGCTCAGGCAAGGACAGTGCTGTCCATCACTGGGAGTATGCAAATACCCAGTAGAGGAGGCTGGATAATGAAGAATCTGCCGGGATGACTGGAGAAGCGCTTCTTCCATTATGCGACTAGGTGACAGAGGTACTTTTCATTACCTTAGACTCTGTCGCTATTTGATCAGTCAATTCAGCTCAACCATTAAGTGGAAAGAAAAAGAGTCAAACTGATTGTTTTACTTCTTTGTAAGAATTGATTGTTCAACTCAGACAAAAATGTTGATCCCATTTTGCATGTGGAGACAGTCAATTTAGAAGAATTTTTCTTGCTCGCCCAAATGCGGGGAGACAGAGATTAAATCTGACACTGCGGCAGAGGCTGGCATGTGGCAGAAGGTGAATGAAGCACTAGAATCCTTAGGGTTTTTCCCTCTGCTTCCTCGGTGTCTTGCAATCTGGTGGCTACAGCAGAGTGGTGTTAATTATTGACAATTCAATAAACATTAAGCAAACATGTATAATCGGTGATAATTCGGTGTGCAGAATAATCAAGTGGTTCTCCCTGGCCAGGGGAATCATGTGAGGTATTGGAGGATTGCTGTGACTGTAAAAAGACTCCCTCCGAGTCTACAAAGTCGGCCCTGGGTTGGCCTGGTTATTTGGCTCCTCACTCAGAGGAGTGGAAAGCGTGACCTGCACCACGAGCCATGTTTGCAAGAGGAAGCATTCACTGCAAATGCAAATCAGTGACCATGACTGGTAACAAGGTGTGGGGTACCCATCAGAGTAATCTGGAAGGAAATGCAAAGGATCATGTGCAGAGAAAACCAGGCAGCGTGAAACGTGGGGAAAAGAATCAAAACAGGAGTCCAGAGAAAGAGATTAGAGAAATGGGACATGGAAAAAGTCAAGGGGAAGACATTCTTCCTCCTCAAAACTCTGCAAGTGATATGAGACATGTCCATCGAAGGTGAGGCACAGTCTTCCAGAGAAGAAAGCAATGCTTGGCAAATGCAAGGGAAGTCCCTAATAGTTCAAGAAGAAAGGGGCATGCGATGGTGCTGGGGATACTGTAGAAGGCTGGAGGGAAGTCCTTGTGGAACAGTCCTGATGGAATTTCTTGGATCAAGTGACAGAAATCACCCCAAGATTTATTAAACTCACAAATCACATCCTTCTCTGCTATTCTTAGGGGTATGAATGACATCATATCAGGGATATGACCGTTGACATGACCAGGAATGTATTTTTAAGGGTTATGGAATTTGTAGCTGGAGTTTTCATTGCCTCTTCATATCAATAGCTGGGATTTAGGAAGAGAGGGAAGTCGAGGAGGTGAACAATCGGCTCTGCAGATGGTATTGTGGGCAAGAGCTAGATTGCCTGACCATGGTTTAAAATGCCAGAGGGATGGGATCTTGGCTGAGGATAGAATACATTTCAGAAGGACAAGAAAGAAAGAATTTGCTGACCTGCTCAAGAGTGTTTTAATAATTCAAGACTGGCAAAATGTCGATAACCTTTTTAGGGCAGACGCAGAAATAGGCTGATCTGCCTCTAAGGAAGGACTCTACCTGGCTGTACAGAGTGTGGTCTGCAGAGAGCCTCCAGATGTTAACTCCTTCAGGCCCACTTCAGCTGTAATGCCAAGACCATGCTCTTCTCAGAGCAGCCTCAGCCAATGATGGAGCAAGACTGAAGTTCAAGGGTGTAGCGACTTAAATTCAAGCTGGGACCACTCTCATGGGCAATCTTCACTCTAGCCCTCTCAGTTGGGCTGGCAGAGACTGTCAAATCTGCAGGCAGTCTGGTGGCTCCCTGTGCCCAATCCTGTGTCCTTCCTTTTCCTCTCACAGGTGTTTTTATTTTTTATTTCATTAAAACTTTTTTTTTTTAATTTTTATTTTTTAAGGAGGTAATGGGGATTGAACCCTGGACCTCGTACATGAGAAGCAGGTGCTCAACCACTGAGCTACACCCAGTCTGCTCACAGGGCTTTTTGCACTCCTTACTCTCCCTCAGCATCTGCATCCTGGAGGACCTGCTGACACTGTGGTCCAGGAGTAGGCCAAGGAAGCAGGCAGTAAGATGGGATTGGGGGACCGGACCACTCACAGCCAAGTGGCAGTGAGGACCCCATCCTGCATGGCACATGGGGTCTGGATAGTCTTTGACACGGGTGATGGTCCCATGGTTAAAACTTTTACCAGCAGTTACTTGGGAGAATAATGTATGGAGAGGAATCATTCAGAGGTATGACAAGTGTATGTTGGCAGGGGGTGTACAATGCACACAAGTTCAATCTGGGCTGGTTGTTATTATGTTGCATTGCCACCCTTCAAAGAGATAATGACAAGGTGAGGGCAATTAATAAGTGTGAAGGCCAGAAGGCCTCTTGGGTAGCTTACGAAGAAGCCCTCCTCTCCTTCAGCTAGAGAGCAGGAAAAGCTGAAGACCAGATTCAGGCTTTGATAGATGGAGCCCCAGGTTCAAAGATATCCAGTGCTATGTGTTGGCAGATCTGATATGTCAAGGTCAAAGCCCTGGTTGGGAAAGCTTGTGGCCCTGACACATAGGATGGGAACATCTGGGTGGATGCTCCCCAGCATCAGATTCCTCCAAACTCTCTGAGCCTCCTGAGCTGGAACTTCCTCCCTGTGGGAAGTCCCTGCAGAGGCCTCCAGCTCAGAGCAAGAGTATCTTTTGTGGTCCCCTACTGCTCACCTAGAACCTGCCCTACCTCCTATCCTGGATGCTAGGCCACAATCCGGTTTAAATCTCAGAATAATGCAGGTGGGGACCTACTGGACTTGATCAGGAGGAAAGGAACTAGAGAATCTGCAAGAATTAGCCAACATGTACCAGCAGGAGCTGGGTGGTACCCATGGGACTGGATCCTAAGAGTGCTCCATTAAGGGGCTGGAGCATAAGACTGAATATAGGGAAGTATAACGACTTGGAGCATGCTCTCAGGATGTGGTATTCAGTACCCTGGCAAGACCCCCGGCGTATGGTGCAAACTCACTGCTAGGATGGCCCCTAGAAGCCTGGAGAAAGCTATGGCTCATGCTGAGCAAAGATGGACGCTTGAATTGCCATAGCAGATGGCAGAGGAAGGGATTAAAAGGCTTAGGGAAGTGGGTGTGCTGAAGGGGCTGTGAGATCAGAAGGCTCCCCAGAAGGGACCAGAGGATAGAATACTCAAACAGCCCATAAGGAATGTGCTGGCAAGGAGTACCATCACCACTCAGAAGCCCAGCAGAGGCTCTCCTCCCCACAGCACAGGGATGATGGAAAGGAGAGGCTGTCATGCCACTTGGCTTATTGATAGCAGTGAAGGTGTGACAGTTTGGAACTATACAATCACGTTCTTAAACCTAATCCATTCCTGGGAGTGTAAACCTATTTATTTAAGGACCTTTAGATTAGGTTACTTCAATTAGGGTCTGGCCCAGCATGGGCCTTAATCCTTTTACTGGAGTCCTTTATAAATGAGATGAAGAGGAAGAGAGAGAGAGAGAGAGAGCAAGCAAGCCATGGAAGCAAGAAGTTCTTTGTTGGGCTGGCAGAAGCTCTGTCGGTCTGGCAGCCCCCCTGCCCAATCCTGTGTCCCCCCATTTCAATCCAGAAATGTCACTCCCCACTAAATCTTGTGCTCTCCGAACCTCATCTAAACATCTGCTTCCTGACAGAACCAACAGACACAACTGAAGATGAATGATGTACACATGAAGGTTCATTGTACTTGTCTCTCTACTTTGGGGTATTTTTAAGCATTTTCATAACGAAAAAGCTTTTTTCCCCTAAATCGGAAAGAGACTAGAAAAGGGGATAAAGAGTGCTTTAAACATTAAGTATAGGTGAAGAGAAATAAAAATGTCCAGATAAATCCATAAAACTAATTGCTATGAAAATCAGTACATATGACCTAGAAAAAAAAAAAAAAAGAATGAGTAAAGTGCCTGCTGATTTTTTTTTTTTTTTTTTTTTTTACCAGAAAGCAATTTGAATAGGGAGACAGAAAAAAAAATTGTTGTAATCTTTGATATCTTATTGTATGCCAGTCAGCAGAGCATGAGTAACAAAATGAATTGGAGATAATTTGAAAGAATTTCTTACAAGATAGGGCAATAAATATGACCTTGTTTTACCAAGCTTGGGAGAGAAGTGACACAAAATTGAAATATATAGATGCAGGCATCTGCTCTATTGGAAAGAAATGGGCCTATTAGGGGAAGAGATTGAATAGAATGTGATGTCAAAAAGACAGACTTCTTTGTGGCAATCCATGAACCAGTGGGCAGATGCCTGCTGAAGAGCAGATAGATAAGTGTACAAGGAGACAGGAATACAAGTGGCATGGGTGGGATGCAGGCCAGTGTTTCTCAAACCTAGCTAATCCTCAAAATTGCTTAGGGGTCTTTAAAATGCAGTTTCTTGAGCCCCTACTAAATCAGAAATTCTGGGGGCTCAGTCCTGACATCTGTATTTTTACAACTCCCCAAATAGTTTTGTGTATCAGTTGCACTTTAAATTCTTAGTTTACAGACTACAGGCTCCTGGGCCAGATAAATAAAAAGGGTTATGGGTTCCTAACACACACTTTTTAAAAAATGCCATATAGGCATGATTTGTTAATATGGAGGATTTCAATTCTCTGAACATCTATTGGAAACTTCATTTGGCTAAAAGTAGAGCTGCAAATAATTTGCCTTATTAAGATTCTAAGAAGATGGAGCAAGCAGATGGAGGGACTACTGTCCGAGATTCAGTTCTGACCTACTAGGATAAGGTAATGTTTAGCAAAGAGGATGAGATAGAAAATATTAGGAAAAAATATCATTGAGTTCACATAGTTTGAGCCAGCAGGTACAAAGATAGCATGATTCCGAGATAAAATTCAAGGATAAAGAAAATCATGATTCCAAAGCATGGGTCTCTGGAAAGAAGGTTCATTGTGCTCAAGATGTTTCAGAAATTTCTCCAACATTCAAATCTCAAAAGGTAAATAGTTAACAGTAGAATTACAAAATATGCTTTCATCAGTTGTAGCAAATGTTCCACAACAATGCAAGGTGTTAATGATGGGGTGGTATATTGGAATCATGTATTTTATTCATAATTGTTCTATAAACCCAAAACTTCTCTAATAACAAATAATTTTACAAAAGGTAAATACAGGTGAGCCCAATGATAAAGAACAAGAAAATCTAAAACAAATAACAAAAACCAGCAAACAAAAGCAGAAACAAACAAAAACTAACATGTTACTCTATTAATATTCCAACTGTGGCCATCTACTGGAATCACCTGGGAAACTTCTTGAAAAAATACAAATCACCCCTTTCGATTTTGATTCACTTTATCTAGGGTGGAAAATCAGTACAAGTTTTTTGTTTTTTTTTGTTTTTTGTTTTTTTTTACTCTCCACAGGGGATTCCAGTATTCACTGCTCTGGAAATACAGATTTTGAAGGACAGGATGGGCAAAGGACACAAACCAAAGTAATGCATAAGAAAGTGACACAGACAGACTATTACCAAAATGACCTAATGCTGGTAAGCAAGCAAAAAGGCAAAAACAAAATCAAGGTCGCTTTTAGCTGTTTGGGACTAGTTGATCAGGGACAGGCTAGGCAGGCTGTTTGGGAAGAAGTTCAGAGACTTAGAAAGCTAGAAATGAGTAAATATCTTTGCAATTTTCTAAAATGGGTAGAAAATGGATTCTGTAAATTACGGGCGAATGAGCTTGATATGGATCTCAGACAAGATTCTAGAATGTATTACTAAAGCACCGTTATAATAGACGCCAAATGACAAAAGCGTGATTATAGGACCCAGCATGGGTTCACAAGAACAAGTCCTGATAGTTCAGCCCATTTCCATTCCTCAGCAGGAGGGGGTGGAGGGAGGTGGTATTGGCAGGTAAAGGCAATGTAGAGCACATTTCCATCCAGGCATCCAGACTTTGGCCATGTCTCTAATGACATACTTCTGGTTAAGAGAGAGGAAAATAGGTCGGATGCTAGAACATTTTATGGGGTTATTAACTGTTCAAAAAGTCATATCTAAAAAACACTCCATTAGTGGATTGATGTCAAACCTGCTGAGAGACTCCTAGCGAGAATCACCTTGTCTTTGTGTTCTGCTAGACAAATCGTTTACAGCCTTGAGTGGGCCTTGATATTTTTATCAGAGACTTAGATGGACACACAAAAGGCATGCTCATTGTTTCTACAGGAGACACAGATTAGTGTTCTAATGTTTGTGTAGAATCAGGGTCTAAAAAGGCTGTGACGGGCTGGAAGGATAAGCAAAGTCTAAAAATAATTAGATTTAAGAAGGTTAATGGTGCAACACCTGAGTCCTAAAATCTTACGGACATGTAGAGAAGTGTGATACAATGGCAGCTGACATTTTTTAAGAGCCTTGAGAGTTTTAGTCAATAATTAACTTAATATCACCTAAAAACAAGGTAGCCTCAGGGAAAAAAAAACACACACACACACAAAATGTGATCATAGTCTACTTTAAGTAAAGAAATCTGTAATGAGGGAGGGTTAATAGCCCTGTGCTCTGTGCTGCTCAGACCACACCTGAAATTTTGCATTTATATCTGGGTTCCATATATAAAGAGTGAGGTATACAATCTGGAATATATTTCAGGGAGAACCTCTAGCAAAGTGGAGGAAGATAAAACCAAGCCACGCAAAGAACAAATGTAGGAGCTGTCGTGCTTGTTAAGAGATGATATAGAGGGATAAGATACCTGATGTCAAATAATTAACTATAAGGCTGTCTTTTGGGAAAGAGAATTAAACTTATTTGGTGTGTTCCAAAGTGAATGAAATAGGGCATGTGCCTGGAAGCTTTGAGGAGGCAGAAAGACTTTCCATATGTAGAGCCAGATACTAGCAATGAGCTGTAGGAAAGTAGAACCAGATTCCTCAGCAAGTTGAGTTCTCCCAGTTCCATCTGGAGGTGTTCAGGTGGAAACTGGGAGGTCACTGCAAGGCACGCTGTGCAGGAGAATCAGGCATCAAATAAACCGGATGACCTTGGGGGACATTTGGATCCTGACATGTTATGACTCTAAGAATAGAAAGCAGACTTGTAGAACTCATTAGATGCATTTCTATCTGTGGGGGAGTGGAAAAAGCTTCCATTTACAATGGAGGTGGGGGCCAGGTGGAAATCAGGACAGTCTCAACATCTCCATGGACAGACAATCAATCACCTATTGATTGGTACTCTCTCTGCCCAGCAATCCAAATGGTACAAGCCATTGCCCATCTGATGACCTTGAAGTAGAGCCTACTCCTTTCCAATTCCACCCTGCCTGTGTGCCCCAGACCAGATATGCACTGAATTCTAATAGAAGTGCAAGTGGGCCTTTCACTAAAGGATTTAAGTTGGCATCCCAGAGTTGGGGGCTGGGTGGGGATGGGGAATGGTGCCTTGACTTCACTACACTCTCTCTCATACCACACAATGGAACAAACTCCCACTCAGCCTTCCCAGGGAGCCCCATGTTGACACCTCCCCTTTCCCAACATTTCCGGTCTCCTCTGGTCTTCCATGGGATCCACCTGCAGTGTGTTCTCTAAGGCCTCGCCCCCAACTCCCTGCATCTACCCTTGACTTAATAGATTAACAGAGCTCAGCCCCCTCTTGCAGGTGGAAAGCTCTGCTGCCCAGGGCGTCAATGGGATGTCAGCCGGGGGTCTGCTGGCTCCATGGTGGGCAGAGGGCAGTCAGGAAGGGGAGTCCTTACGGAAGCTCACAGTGGGGGTGACGAGGTGACTTTCCCTACAGCTTCATTTCTCTCCACCAACTAGGCCCCTTTTCTCTGGAAGGTATCTGAAAAAAACACACTTTGCTACTTCAAGAATCAACTTATCTCCAGAATGCCACAAGTTCAAATCCAAGAGTGTATATTTCTTCTACAGATATGCCTTTGACGCTGTTCCTTGTAAAATAATGTCTCTGGCCTTATTATTTTAAAGTATTCATTAGTCTTTTTGCTGACAGTGTCTTTAAAAGCCATCATCTCCCACCTAACTTTTCCTGATTCCACTTTGCTCTCCTATAATCTTATTCTCCACACAAGCAGCCAGGGGGAATTTCCTAAAACATGCATCAGAATTCATCGCTCCCAAACTTTCAGTCACATTTAGAATAAAATCCAAACTGTCTACAATGCCCACAGACCCTGCCCTACTTCTCCATTTTGGCTTCCAATGGTCTCCATTCATTTACTCTGCCCCAGCCATGCTGGCTTTCTTGCTAGTCCTTCAATATGCCAAATTCCTTTGTACCTCAGGGCCTTTGCACTTGCTATTTTCTCTTTTCCCAGCTCATCCCAGGACTTGTTTCCTCACTATCAACAGTCCTCTGCCCAAAGCCAACCCCTCCCCCTGCCACCACATCGAAATCATCTCCCACATCCATTTTTCTCTGTCCCTTTGTTGTGCTTTCTTTTTCTTCATTGGTCCACCATCTGAACTCATATTTATATTTATCCATTTTCTTCTTTATGGTCTCTCCCCTAGAATGTGACCTCTCTGAGGGCAGGCATTTTGCCAGTCTTACTCATCACTCCACCATCAGTTTCTGGAACACTGCATGGCACGTGGTAGTTGTCCAGGCTTGAGCCCTGATTGCAGGGCCCATGAAGTAGCATGGGAAGGGAGCTCTACCCACCACTTGTGAAAATGTAAGCAGTCATTTAGCTGTGTCTGCGCAGGGAATACTGTGCTTGCTTTTTCTGATTTCCCAGGCAGGTCTGAGTATCATGGACAGAGCAATTTGGCTAGTTTGAACAGGATCTGGCTAAATGTTTGACTTAAAGGAATTGTCCTCCAGTTGTCTTGGTAATGAACTAGGGTTCTCTTCGGAGCTAAGGTAACCCTCGAAGACCCAGCCACCTGTTATTAGAGTAGCCACAGAACACACAGCCGGAGGGAGGGGGAAAGCCCTACAAAACCAGCCATTAAACCACCTGTCTGTAGCTCTAGATTAGAAAAACAAAGTCATAAAGCACAGAAGGGAAAAGATAGTGAAGCTACTGGCTAATAAGACCTGGGAATTATTAGATTTAATTTAGCCAGATTATCCCCTAGATCCCTTTACCACACAAAAAAGGACATGGCTGCACATTTATTCAATGGCGCTGAACTTAATGCTCTTTGCTAAAATGTTAATCACTCCTTCACCTGCCCAGATATATTTATCAAATGGTTAGAGCCTCAGGGCTATGATATCTGACTCCAAGCCTCAGGTAGGAAGAAATTGTATTTAAGGAATATTCAGCTTGGAAAGTTATTTTAAACCTAGGGTACCTTTTTAAGATGTGCAAACATGAAAGTAAATTCTAACTTGTGCATGCTAATTATAGTTTCCATTTACACAGAAAGGAGAAAACTAGCAAACGAGAGTAATAATTACAGATGATGATGATGACGACGACGACAACTTATTTGACACTTATGTACTTGGCACTGTTCTAAAGGCTTTACATATAATTTAACCCTCACAACAGACCTGTGAAGGGGGTACTTTACCCCCAGTTTACAGATGAGGAAATTGAGGCACAGGGAGGCTAAGTAACTTGCCTGAGGTTACACAGCTGATAAGTGGCCGTCTTTGGATCAGACCTAAAAGGTTTCCCTCCAGGACTGAGCTCCTGACCACTGAGCCATACTGCCTCCTCCGAGTTTCCTGGAGGCACACCCCCAGCCTCTGGAAGGAAAATGCCAGATGATTCCGCATCCGTATTGAGGGAGTCGTTGATCCTCTCAGAGGCAGAGTCATTTGTTCATCTTTTCATTTAACTCCTCTTTCTTGAGCCTGCTCTGTGCAGGCTTTAGGGGACGGGTCTTGACCAGGCCAGAGGGGGCCAATTCCTTACTCCGTTGCTCTTTTTCACAGTCTCACCTCTTCTCTTACACCCAGAGCAAGTCCTCCCATCCAAGAAAAGAGGTCCACCCTGTTGGAGAAGAGGAGCAAAGCATTAGGCACCCCGCCCTCCTGGCGCCCCACCCCTCGCCCAGGCCCCAGCTGCACTCCTGTGACAGACAGGGGCGTTCACGCAGCCGTGTGCTGGGACCAGCTTGCAGGGCCCCCCGGGCTCCCCGTGCCCTTCCCTTCCCACCCCACGTTCATGACACCACGTTGGCCGTGGTCTGTTTGCTCGGTTATTTCCATCCCTTCCAGAGAGCCGGCACAGCCTGCGCATCCCGTGGGCTGCGGCCCCGACAAGTGGCATGACAAGTCTCTCCAGAAACTGCAGTTAAGATAATGCCGAGTACACACTCGTCTTCCCTCATGATTCCCTCCAGAGCCATTATCATCTGTCAGGCAGAACTTTCATTTTGCACATCTTCCCTCCACGGAGGCGCGAAACCACCGAAGCTGACTAACTCACGACTTCTCTCATCCCACTGAGCACAGACCCAGCGGCCCTTCACGTCTGCTGACTCGCTCCCCCAAATCCCCAGCTCAGACTGCCGCCCCTTCCAGACCTCCCAGCTCTGATGAACTCTCTACTCTTGTAGTGGATTATAGTTAATAGTTAGGCTTGCATTTGAACCCCAGCTTTATCACCGTGGAGTTCCCTGTAAGCCTCAGTTTCATCATCTGTAAAATGGAGGTTTTGGCAGTACCTACTGTAGCAGTTAAATATTATTTATGAATTCAAAAAAAAAGATATTTGATAATGTTTGTAAACTGGTCTGTTCCTCTGGGTATGATGCCCTTTGATTGCATCAGATTCAGCTGAGATGCCTTTGATCAAATTATGTTAAGAGTAGGGCTTTGATTCGGCCACAGCATTAGGGTGACTCGGTTTGAGCCCCTGCCCCTTTGTGGGCTCTATAAACAGACAATCAATCAAGGAGACACACATAAGTAGATGCACAGAAGAAGATACACAGGAATAGAGAGAGCTCCACTGTCACAGCAGAGGAGAGAACTTGATCCTGGGCCTCTCGAGAGAGATGAGCAATTTGCCTGATAGTTTGCAGCTGAAGAGACCAGAGCCCTGTGCAGCTAAGAAGGCCTGGAAAGAAACGAGCCCTCCAGCCTACAGCTGAGATCAGAAGAAGCTGGGCCCACGGAGCCTTGAGGCAGAGGGGAAGGCTGAACCCTCACAGACATCGCCTGCCATCTTCCATCTACACGTAGCAACAGACTTTGGTGAGAAAAGTAACCTTGAGTGGGACTCTTTAGGGCCCTGTAACGGTGAGCTTCTACCCCAAATAAATACCCTTTATAAAAGCCAACAGATTTCTGGCACTTTGCATCAGCACCCTTTTGGCTAATCCACCTACCCTCATCGAATTGGTTAGAGGGTTAAACTTTGAGAAGTGTGTAAAGCACTCACTTTTCTTCCCTGGCATGAAAGCAGTAGTTGCTACTGTTACTCCTCTCGACAAGTAACCAATGCTTTCAGCCCCTTTAACACTCACCTGCTACCTTGTTCTGTCCAGGGATAATATAAACAAAGCATACGCATCATCCATTTCCCTACCTTCTTGACGTTGCTCCCATCGATCCCTTATTCTGCAAACCTTACCCTGCCTACTGAAATCCTACACATCCTTCAAAACCCTACTCAAATGTCTATATGAAATTTTTGCTGATTTTCCCAGTTGCAATTAAACCCTGGCTTTCTTGCTCTCCTGGGTTGGAGAAAGGGCAGGCTAGGGGTCACTCAGATGGAAGGACCATATTTCCCTGTCTTCTTCATTTTGCCTAAAATTTTGGTGGAACTCCACTTCTTTGGGCTAAGGTAGAGAAATTTATCAAAATGTAAATGTGACCTGGGAGAGATATGCATTTTCCCACATCGATGCATTAGCATTGCTTATTAATCCATTAGCACTGATTAATTTCCCAGAATTGTGAAATCATAGAGCTGTAAGAGCACCTAGAGATCCTTGGTTTGACCCATCCACTTCACAGATGAACTGGAGGCTACGAGTGACGTAGCCAGGGTTACACAGCTGGACTTCGAACACACCCACTGTTCTTTCCATCCCACAAGGCTCCTCGAGGGTTGGGTTGAAGGACAATAATCAGACATGGAGGATTTCCAAAGAAGGCATCTGGGGGCAGCCAAGAGGGCAGGGCACCATGGGGGCATGGGGAGAGAATCAGGCAAAGAGCTCAGAAAATTTCTGGAGCAAAAGTCCTGGAGAGAAATTACCTACCTACGTCATCGTTTTGTCCAAATTGGCAATGTTCCTGTCCAAGTACTGGCCCAGCCACAAATGGCATGCGCCACGTGCAGGAAGGAAAGCATCAGGCTGGAAGTCCATCACTCCATTAACCAGGAGGCGGGCTTTTGGCATTTCCTAATGGCTACACAGTTTCCTGTCCTTGGAAGACATCCTCAAGTCTAAGCACCACCAAATCCCCACCTCCAATCACTCTCTATTCCTTTACTCTTCAAAAGGCTTCTCACTACCTGAAATCATATCATTCATTCATTCATTCATTCAACCAGTCATTTTCTTGTTTATTGTCTAATATCACCCGAGATGATAAGCTTGACCTAGTATATTCTAGGTGCTTAATAAAATATTTGGATGAATGAGTGAGTAAAAGTCACAATCATAACATGCTCTACTAATACCTATCTGTTCTTTTTTCCTACTTTTCTAGGGGATTTATGCTGGGTTTTTTCCCCTTACCTCTTAAATTTGATGCTTAGGCAATAATTTTGATCCTTCCTACTTTTCTACTGTAAGCATTTAAGCTATAATCTCCTGACTATGGACTTGTTTAACTGCATTCCCCAAGTTTTGATTCTAACATGTTAATTATTGTCCAGATCCAAGTATTTTGCCTTTTTCATTGGGATTTCTTTTTTGACCCATGAGTTTTTTGGAAGCATGGATGTATGTGAGCACATATGTTTAATTTCCAAAAGAATGGTATTTTTCTACAAATTTTATTTCTAACTTAATTGATTGATGGTCCAAAACCACAATCTTTTGAAATCCAGCTTTATAACCTGCCACTTGGGCAATCTGCATTAATATCCCATGTGTTTTGAAAATAAGGTATTTTCTCTTATAGTGGGTATAATGCTCTATGTAAGTCCATTTGATCAACCTGTTAATTGTGCTGTTCAACTCTTCTATACCCCTTCTCTGGAATGGTTGTTCTTTCTTTTTTTTTTATTTCAGTTTTTTATTCCATTCAATTCTTTTACTAATTGCTTCTAATCCATTTTTATTCTTTTTTTTTTCCCCTTCCATTCTTAGCCTCCAGTTATTTGAAAGTTAAGCCTTTCATCTATCCCTTATCGCTTATTCCTCCTTTAAAATCAGAACTTATGGACCTTATGGCTTAGTAACTCTGATCAAACCACTCCTACGTATATGCTATGGTTCTGTAGTATTTTAGTTATTTTAATCCTGTGTTATTTTCCACACAAATTAGACCTCATTTTTATTGTTTTAAACAGTCTTTATTTAGGGGGTAACTGTACCTTTGCCCACCATTCCTACTTGTAGCTCAGAACTTTCACCTGGAATAATTTTTCTTCTGCCAAAAGTAAGCATTTATAATGTCCTTTGGTAAGCTCTCTCACTTACGGTTTGTCTATGAATGTCTTTATTTTATCCTCATCCTTTAAAAAGCAGTTTCACTGGAGAAAGTATTGTAAATTGACAGAGTTTTCTTGGAACACGTTGAATATGCAATTCCTCAGCCTAGCAACTTCCATTGGTTGCTGTTGAGAACAGTTGTCAGTCCTTTGTCTTAGTTTGCCAGGTCTGCTACGACAAGAGCCACACAATGCATTGAGTTGACAACAAGAGTTTTTTGACTCATGGTTTTAGAGGCTCGAAGTCTAAAATCAAGGTCTCAACAGGTCATACTTTCTCCCAGAGTCTGTATGTAGCCTTCTGGAGCTGGCTTATTGCAATCCTGGAGTTCCGTAGCCTGTAACTCTCCCTCTGGCTGGGTTCTCCTAGGGCTTCTACTTTTCCAGCTCAGTTGTCTGAATTTCCTCTGCCTTATAAGGACTGCAGCCATATGGATTAAGGCCCACCCTCATTCAATTTGGCCTCCTCTAAATAGGATCAAAGATCCTATTCACAAGTGAGTCCATACCTTAACTAATAATAGGGTCTTCCAAGGTCCTGATTACAAATGGGCTCACACTCATGGAAATGCAGATTAAGACTTGTGCATGTCTTTTGTGGAGGAAATGACTCAGTCCCCAAAAATGACCTGTCTTTTCTTGATGGCTCCTGTGTAAAGACCTTTTTTCCTTTGATATTCTGCAGTTTCCCTCTAATGGGACAAAGTGCATATTTCTATTTATTTATCCTGCTTAGATTTTTAGGGGGTAGGGGGCTTCCTAGAATAAATATTGATGTCTCTCAATAAGTTTAGAAAATTCTCAGCTAGTATCTCTTTGAATATTGTCTCTTTTCCATTCTCTTTAATTTTATTCTTCTGGAACATTGATTAGACAGAGATTAAACCTGCAATGTCCAATATAGTAGCCACAGGTAGCTATTAAGGATATTTCTTTCATTGGAGAAAATTCCATTGGACAGCACAGACTTTCTCATTCTATTCCTTTCTCTTAACCTTTCTTTCATATTTTTCATCACTTTGTCTCAACAGACTGATTTGTTTAGATCAGTCTTCTGGTTCTCAATTTTTTCAGTCTGTCTAATCCTTAATTTTAAAAAATTTCAACTATTATATATTTTACTTTTAGACATTATATTTTGTGATATATATAGATACTCATATCTCTATATATGTATGTATGTGTATATATACCACTTCTTTATAGTGTTTGGTTCCCTGCTTATGTTTATAAGGTTATCTTTTATTTCCTTAAACATATTACACACAATTATATATTCTGTGTCTCATAAGTCTTTTTGGTTTTGTTTGTGCTGCTACAACTTGTGTCAGTTCTCACCTGTGGTATCTTATTTCTTTTTATGTTTGGCGATTTGTTTTTGTTTTTTTACAGCAAACTGCTACTTTTTTCCCTTGGAACTTAATTTTCGGGCATATCATGTGCTCTTAATTCAAATTTGTCTTCCTTCAGAGAGAACATGAGTTTGCTTCTGCCTGTCACCTGGTGGTCATACCAACCCATGATTAATGCAAATTTTTTCCATGAAATTTTAAGCCCACGCAGGTACTGTGATTTCAGGCTGAAAGCTCACGTGAGTGCTGGCTTATGGGTACAAATTCTTGAGGGGAACTCTCTATTTCCTCTAGCCAGCACCTAAGATTGTGACAGACAAGTTTTCTAGCTGTCCCTTTCTGTATGATGGGTTATTTCGCATTATTTTTACAGGGATTGCAATTCCTTGGGTACTCAGATTGCTATGTGAGCGTAGGGAAGTGTTCTTCGATTATGTTCATCACCTCAGGAAAGCCCTAGATAATATCTCCTGCCCTGTACCCATGAAGCCATCAACACTAGAGTTCAAGGTCTTGGGTCTTCAAGTTTGGCAGTAAACCCTAAGGAGAAAGCCAGCCTCGGCACTCACGTATTTCCCAGTGTTCCTGCTTTTACTTTGTTTTAAAATTCTGCAACCATAAGGAACACATCAGACAGACCCAAATTGCATTCTACACAATACTTGAACAATACTCTTCAGAACTTTCAAGGTCATGAAAAACAAAGAAAGACTAAGAAACTATCACAGTCCAGAGGAGACTAAGGTGATGTCAGCTAAATGCGCTGTGGTAGTCTGGACTGCAATCTGGGATGGAAAAAAGACATTAATGGAAAAATGTATGAAATCCATTAGTAACATTGTACCAATATTAAACTCTTAGTTTGACAATTGTACCATGGTATTGGAAGATTTCCTCAGTAACCTCAGAAGAAACCAAGACTGGGACTTTCTGTAACTCTCTGCAATTCTGAAAATTATTCCAAAATAAAAGGCTTATTGAAAAAAAAAAATCTCTGATGATTTCTCACTTTCATTCCAGCTCAGTAGTGCATTTAAAAAGATCTCCTTCTCCTTCTCCTCCTCTTCTTCCTCCTCCCCACCTCCCTCTTCCCCTCCCCCTCCCTCACTCTCCTCTCCTCCCCCTCTCCTTCCCCCTCTCCCTCCTACTCCTCCTCTTCTTTTTAAATCAGTATATTAGTTGTTTCCTTTCGGGGGTAATTTAGGGTCTCTACCATACCTACACCCTACCACCAGAAACAGAAGCTCCCTTTCCATGGAAAAGGAAGTCATAATAACCGATTGAGGTCATTTTGACAAATGGAATGCTATGAATCAGACTAAAACATGCTTAAAGAACCAGGTCCCAGAAGGAAAGAGAAGTTTAGAAGGGCACAAATGGGCACAGTTATAGAAAAGTAAGATTAGTTCACATTTAATCCCTCAACAAGGGAGGTTATTCCATCAAACCCCTTACATGTCCATAAAAATAAGATAAGGCCAAAAAGTCAACACCTGGCTTGAATAGAGCTCTCCCTAAAACGCTACGTAACGCCTTTGCATTAGGAGAACGAGCTGGCTGGGCCTGCTGCATGGGCAGCTCAGACTGGGCATGATTTAACTGCCTGGCATAATCCTGGGGTGCAGGAGGGAGCCATGAGCCAGAGTCCAGTCCCGCTCCCCTGCAACGCTCCCGGAATTGGACAATGTTCTTTTCTATTGACAGTATTCTGGAACACAATCAATTGTTCTCCTTCAAAATGCTCTCGACCTAAAAAAAGCACAACGTTTTTAATGACCCTGCACTTAAAAAAAAAGGCCCGAAGTAAATCGATAGAGCACCCTGGCTATTCAGATCCGGAAACTGGTTAACCAGTAAGGATATAAAGAGACAGAGCCGCTGCTGACTTTGACAAGGTCACCCGGTAATTTGGGCCGGAGACCGGAACAGAATCAGCACCCACTGCAGAGCCGGTGTGAGCAAAGCCTGGCTGACCTCCAGCGATTGACCTAGTCAGGCCCCAAGATGATGGGCCAGTGGGCAGAGCCTGAGTCCCAGGAAGCTCCTTTTACCTCTCCCAGCCCAATAAAGCCCAGTGTTGAGCTCTCACAAAGCCAAAAAAATAAATAAGGTAGAGGTTACCCCAAGATTCACCCAGGCAAGGCCTGAAATGTACAGGGTGATGGAGACTTGCTAGAATCTCAGACTCCACGGCAAAGCAAATGGATACCTGCAGAGCCAGACTCTGAAGACCAGACTCCTAAAGACGGAAGATAGATGTTTTCTCTATCACCAGGTGTCTGTCTCTATACCCCTCTTTCTCTCAGCACAGCCCCACCTCTCCCATCCCATCCACGTTCTAATGTTTAAAGCAAAAAGGAAGCAGATTCTCCTGAGGGTTTCTGAACTAAGAAGCTGGAGTTGGAAAGAGGATGTCATTGAATCGCCATCACACACTATTCATTCAGAACATGTCAGCATCCCACGACAGGGGGCTGCCTGGTCGCCAGAGAACCTTCCCCTGGATCCCAGATGCAGAGGCCACCTCTTCTTCAGCCAAGCTTCCCCCAGGCCTCACACTAGATGCTCTTGGCACAGAGGGAAGTACTATGGCTGTGGGCTTCTCAGCATCCTTGAATCCATTCCCTCTTTCCCACTGGTACCCCACTCTTCCTTGGCTATTACAGGAGTGACCTACAAACCAGTGCTGTCAAAGAGGACGACAACGCAAGCTACAGGTGGATTTTAAACTTCTTAGCAGCCACATTTAAAAGACTGAAAGGACACAGGTGACATTCAATTAAATAATGTATGTTATTTCACTGGATAGATCAAAATGAACTCCTGTGATTATTTTCCACTTACAACACATCTCAATTCAGACTAGCCACATTTCAAGAGCTGAATAGACCCTTGTCTAGTGACTACGTTATTGGACAGTCTCTCTAAGAGTTTCAAGTTATTTCTTACGGCCTCAAGTCTTGCAAGGGTTTTAGAGGATAGACATTTTCTCAAGCACATCTTTTACTTTTCCAGTGGGGTCCATGAGAGTAAATTCTATTAAATTCTCTTTTATTCCAATAAATGTGTATTGAACTCAATTCTCTGCCCTTACACACAGGTTTTCTGAAAGGACCCCTTTCCTCTTCCCTTTTCCCCATTTGCCCAAGAACATCAACTGTTTCTTCTCCAGTTCAAAAGGCAATACCTCAGTGAACCAAAGCCAAAGTAAGTATGGCCTCCTTGCAATGCCACGGGAGGTTTGGTTGGCCAGTAAAGATGGGGGATTCTTCCATGTCTTTATTCACACCTAGAAATCCATGGAGGCCCCATGAGAGGAAAAGTGGGTTGAATGCTAATTCCCATCTGGGTTTCTGGAGTATCATGGCATGTCTGATGAACTGCTGTGGTCCCAGACTGGGCCTAGGTAGAAAGGAAAAAGCAGAGAGGACTCAGAAAGAGAACACACCACAAAGGGTCAGAATATTAGATAGGCGGGAAAATTCTGGTGTGTGGGTGTGTCCACGCAGGTGCACATGTGTTGGTAGTGCCAAAATATGTTGAGTCCAGGTGGTTTTACTGTGAAACTCCTGCTGGGTGAATGCAAAGCTAGAGGAGCCTCTTAATGTGGAGATGTTGCCTGGACAAACCGACAAAGATCAGTGAGTAGGTGGGCAGCGCTGGATGGAGCCCTATCCCTGCAGGTCTGTTAGCATTTAAGCAGGAAAGCGAAAGCTCACAAGAGTAAGAGGGAAAGTCAGAACACAGAGAACCCCACTCCCAAGAGAACCCAGCGGGAGAGCGGGTCTCCCGCCTCCCAAAGCTGACCCTGATACCCTGGCTAGAAGAGATGCTCTGCTTTCACTGCTTCTGGGAGAGGGGGCGCAGTGTTCACAGATGCTGGTAGCTCCAGCAGCGGCAGCAGTGGGCCAGAAGTTCAGCTCTACCTGCAGAGTGACATCCTGGTGGAAATGTCAGGCTCAGGACTATCATGTGGTCCTGCTTGGCCAGCAGTGGAGTCATAAAGAACTGATTTCTGGATGCATGTGAACATCAGGGATTCTCAGGAAAAAAAAAACCTGGGAAAAGAACCCTGGAAGCGATTCCGTTTTCTGCAGCCAGGAAAGGTGTTTTTCTAACCATGATTTCATTTCATCTGTATAAGCAGGCGAGCAAGATGAAGACGCTGCTGTGACGCACACTCGGCAGTCCTACTAGAGCCACCAAATGGAGTCTGAGGATAGTGCCATGAGAAAGAGACTAACAAATTCTGGCCACCTCACCAGATATTCCACTGCTGGCTAAAATAAATAATGTCGTGGCAATTAGTGCAATAGCTTCCATTTATGAACATCACAAAAACATCTGTAGAAAAATAAACAATCCCATGCCTTTGGCAGAAGAGCTGAACCAAGTGGGAAACAAAGTATCAGCTGCCGGCATAAAGGCTTCAAGGCACCCATTCCTTTCCTCTCCCTGCCAAAACCACACTGAAACACAGGAAAGGAATAAACAGGGCCACAAGACTGGGAGAGGAGATGACAGTAGACAATTAATGTCAATCAAAATTGAGAGCTGGAAGTTGGGTTGCAGCTGATGTAACTGACCAGAGAAAGCTGAAACTTAAGCCTGCAGCAGTGGAAACCACAGAAGTAAGCTATTTTCCCATTGAAGAATCATGGAAAAACCCAGGTGTTAGAGTTGGACAAGGAAAATAGGAGGACTGGTTGAAAGACTTGACGACTTTATGCAGTCAAGTGGTTGTCCCTGTCCCATTGCCTCAGAAGACTGGAAGTTCAGAGAGATTGAACAAGATAGACTTTGGACTCCAAACACAGCTGATGGCAGAGCAAGAGCCTTACTAAAGAAAAGGAAATTTAGAGGAAAGTCTGCACATTGAACAGTGAGACTCCTGCATCTCCTTCTGCTTGGCTGGCAGAAGGTTGGCTGCCAAGGCAGAAGATTAGAGCTGAGGTTTCCGTTATGGTAGCCACTAGCCACATGGGGCTATTTAAATTTAAATGAAGTAAAATTAAAAATTCACTTTTTCAATCACACTTGCCACATTTAAAGGGCTCGGCAGCCACATGGGACTGTTGGCTGCCATATTGGACACTCGTGGCATTGAGCATGACCATCAGTGCAAAAATCTCTACTGGGCAGCACTGGATTGAGAATCCCTCTCTGAAGAAACTGAGCAGCTGAGAGAAAAGAACTAAGGACTGACATTTGCTGACCACCCACAGTGAAACTCAACAGTCAACAAGCCCCACTCATGCAAACAAAGCTTTCTATCAGCAATTGAGCATCTCACTCTTAAACATAAAAGGGCAAATCTGAATTGCCAAACATTTGAGCAAAGTCCCAACCATGAGACAGAGGGAGATAATACAATATGTTGCATTCATGAAAGAAAAATTGGAAAGTATAAAAACTGTGATATGGAGGACATTATGTTGAGTGAAGCAAGCCAGGAACAAAAGGACAAATATTGTATGATTTCGCTGTTATGAACTAATTATAATAAGCAAATTCCTGGAGTTAATAGCTAAAATATAAGTCATCCGAGAATAGAATGTGGTTAGAAAATGGAAAGCTGAGATTTAATCTGTGCAGAATTGGTAAGTAGTTGTTTGTAAATGTTTGGAAATGAAGAGAAATGGTGAAAGCACATCATAGGGTTTGTAATTAGTAGTGCTGACATATGGGTATGATAATGGTTGTTTTTTGTTGGGTTTTTTTTTTTTTTGGAGTAATGAAAATGCTCTAATACTGATTAAGTGATGAATGCACAACGCGGTCATTACACCAAATGCCATTGATGGTACACTTTAGATAAGTTATATGGTTTATGAAACAAAAAAACAATAGGGTGGGAAAATTGGGGGGGGAAATACACCAAATGTAATATATGGACTATAGTTAGTAGTAATACTTTGATGATGCTGTTTCATAATTTGCTACAGATATTTCACAAAAATGCAAGGTATCTGTGGAGGAGTGATGTATGGGAGCCCTGTATGATGCTACACATGTTGGTTTTGTAAGTTCACAACTTTTACTATACAATTATTGTTTACGTGTGTTCATGTATGAGTGATATACATCAATAAATTGTTTTTAAAATGAAAAAAAAGGGGAAATGATAAAGGATAAATGAAGTAGCCTCAGGGAGGAGAAAAGATATTTCCTTGTTTAAGACAAGAGGAAGAGTGAAAATGACCATGATGAGTTAAGTAATACTTAATGTAGGGGAGCAAATGGCAGCTGGAACACCATCAAATGATTTTGATCTTAGGAAGGTATATGGCAAAGTTATGTGCTGACTGAAAGGCAGGAAAGATTTGGGACTGCTATGAAAAATTGATAGAGTTTATTATAATAACATTGGAACAGCACCGTGGTTAGAAAACATGAATTGGCAGTGGATTCAACCAACTGCTACTAGCAGCCAAAGATAAGAAATGGCCAAAACCAAAGTTGCCCAGTCCAATGGAAGGTCAAGGAAATCTAGGATACTGGTGAGTCTTACTGAGTTATTGGAGCACATTTGTCTCAATTTATAGCTTGATATCAGGGACTTATCTTGCTCACTCTGGGTACAGTATATGGCACATAAGGGATATACAATAAAGATTTACTTCCTTAGGGGGGAAAAACTATGATATGCCAATAAAAAATTAAGTGGGTTAGATGATAAAGTCCCTCAGAAAGTCAAACAAAAAAGCATTAAAATTAGAAATGGAGACTTAAGAAAATTAGAGTGTCTATCCATGAGATCCAGCTTTCAACTACAAGGAGTTCCATAAAAAGACAACTGGAAAAAGGGAAAGGAGAAACCAAGGAAGAATGGTGCCAAAATCTGAGGCTGGCAGGAGCAGGAAGCTGTTACTAGCCTAAGTCCTGGATACAAGGGGAGGGGGTAGCCCCTGAACCTGGGAAAGAGCTGCAGCTAGAGGAGACAGCCACCTGACAGAAGCCCCGGCCGCTGCCAGCCAGCAGCTCAGCAACGAGGGAGCTGGGGAACAAACACTCCCACTTCCTTTTCCTCCCTCTCCTGCCAACTACCTCCCATCATTTAAAGCAATTTGGAAGGCAGAGGTTGAGGAAGCCTGTTAATGCGGTCCATAAAAGTCAGTCTCCCAGGCACAGAGTGGAAGAGAGTTGCCTGGACTAACAACTGGAGAATGTCCAGCATCCCTTTCTCAGGAAGCCACTGGCATCTGTGATTCAGTAAAATGGGAGAGTGAACCCAAGAAGCAAAGGGCATGGGATCCTAAAAACAGAGACTATAAAACAAAGAAGAAAAAAAAATTCCCTCACGGTAGTGAAGGAGAATCCCAAGAAAATATCTACGGTACAGCTCTTTTAGGAGCAAAATTCCAAACTGGAGAAGAAAGACAGAAGGTTCCTGAGACATGGTGCCAAGAAAAGACAGATGAAGCTAAAAGAAGTGTTGTCTTGATTCAGAATTAAAGAGGATTGTTGTCTTAATTGGTGTAGGACTGAACTAATGAGAGATACATAAAAATACATGCAAATGAAAAAGAGGAGGCAATGATCAACTCCAAAGAAAATAAAAAGTATAGAAAGGAAATATAAGTATGATGCCCTATAATAGGATAGTGTAGTAAACAATCCTTTCCTAGTGTGCAAGGCAGAATATTGATCCCCCAAAGATGTCCACACCCTAATCTCCAGAACCTATGAACATGTTAGCTACATGGCAAAAGGGATCCTGCAGATGTGATGATATTAATGATTTTGAGATGGAGAGATTATCCTGGATAATCTGGGTGGGGACAATGTAGTCACAAGTGAGAGATGGAGGCAGAGGAGGCAGAAGAAGAGAAGCTCGAGGACCGAAGCAAAGTGGGAGTGATGCAAGGGGAGAAACACTCATCTGGTGATTGCTGGCTTTGAAGATGGAAAGGTGCCACGAGCTTGGAAAAGCTGGACAAGGCAAGAAACACAGCCCTGCTGACACCTTGATTTAGGACCATTTTGGACTTCGGACCTCTAGAACTATAGGATAAAAAATGATGTTTGTGGTTATTTGTTACAGCAGAATAGGAAACTAATACAAGAGTAATAGAACTAATTGCTATTAATCAAAGAATATTAATTTCACCAAAAGTTGTGAAAAATATCTTCTCAAAATGTTTGACACTCCTCCCCTCAAAAAGGCCTAATTCTCTTTCCTTCGGTGACACACTTCAGATGAAGAGAATGTGATAGAAGTGACAGAGTGTGAATTCTGATGCTAGGTCATAAAAGACACTGGAACTTCTGCCTTGCACTTTCTTGGATCACTCACTCTTGGGTCATGCAATGAGGCTACTCCAGCAGACCAGAGAAGAGCCATAATGGGGAAAAATTGAGGCCTCTGCCTATCACCCAACATCAACTTGCCATCAGTTCCTCAGCCCCCCTGAGTCTTCAGATAACCGCAACCTTATGAGAGACCCTAACCAGAACCACGGGCCAGGTCATTCCCAAATTACTGACTCGCAAAAACTGTGAGATATTAAATGCCTATTATATTAAGGCAGTAACTTTTGCAGTAATTTGTTCCATGGTAATGGATATCTGATGTAAGACTGAAGTTGGAGGATGAAAGGTGGACACTGAATCCAAGCAGACATTCACACTCGCCAAACCACCTTTTCCTGCATTTGCTAACATCTACTAGGTAGTTTTTAAATACCAAAGTACATCCCCCCCACTTTAGCTTCCAAGGGCTTCCACAACACACACTAGGTGGCTTAAAATAACAGGTTTATTATCACACAGTTTTGAGGCTAGAAGTCCAGAATCAAGGTGTTGGCAGGGCCACAGTCCCTCTGAACCTGGAGAGAAGAATCCTTCTTTGCCCTTCTCGCTTGTGGTGTGTGTGGTGAGTGGCAAGTGAGAAGCTCAATTATTACATTTCATGGAAGAGTGTCAATAGATAGTATAGAAAGCTGAAAAACATAAAATAGAAGCTGTGATGGTTAGGCTAATGTGTCAACTCGGCCAAGTAGTTGTGTCCAGGTGTTTGTTCCAGCAAGCACTGGGCTAATTGTAATACAAGAGCATCTATGGACTTCAATCACCAGTGAGTTTACTGCGTGGATGGCTGATTACATCTGCATCAATCAGGGAGATTACGTTATCAATGGGTGGTGCTTTTTTTTTTTTTTTTAAGATTTTATTTATTTATTCATTTATCCCCGCCTTGCTGCTTGTGCTCGCTGGGTCAGCTAACCATGCCGTGCGGGCGGGCTTGCCTTCACCAGGAGGCCCCGGGAACCGAACCCGGGGCCTCCCATATGGTAAACGGGAGCCCTACTGATTGAGCCACAGCCGCTTCCCAATGGGTGGTGCTTTTATCCAATCAGTTGAATAACTTAAAAGTGGAAGTGATTTCAACATTCAGAGAGAATTTCCCAGCTCGTCGTTGGACAGGCAACTTCTCCCAGAGACTCATCAACGACCTTTCATCGGGCTTTCATTGGAGCCCCTGGTTTGCACCTTGCCTGAGGAACCTGGACTTGTGAGTCCCCACGGTCGCGTGAGAGACTCTTTTAGAGTTCCATATTATTCACAGATATCTCCTGCTCATTCTGTTTCCCGAGAGAATCCTGACTAATACAGAAGCATACACATATTACATGAACTCTAGAGGAAGAAACAACTGAAGAGTAGAAAATACTCGCCTCAGAAAGTCCCATCCATCTGCCCCATGGAATCTAAGTTCCCTCCCAATAAGAGACAGAGTGGACCTCACCATCACAGAATCCTCAGGACTTGGGAATGGATGATGGACTAGAGTAGACTTACAGTTGTTCTACTGTAGACTTGTTGTGATCCTAACAATGGAAGAACTTTTATCATGGATGTGGAGGCAGTGGCCACTGGAGGTTCCGAGGGAAGGGAGAGGCGAAAAATAGGTGTAATTTGGGGGCATTTTCGGGACTCGGGAATTATCCTGAATGACATTGCAATGGCAGGTACAGGCCATTGTATATCTTAAAATAACTTGCAAAAATGTGTGGGAGAGAGTGTAAACTACAACATAAACTATAATCATTGCTTAGTGGCAATGCTGCAAGATGTGTTCATCAATTGCGGCAAATGTACCACACTAATGAAGGATGTTGTTGATGTGGGAAAGTGTGGGAGGGCTAGGGAGCGGAGCATATGGGAATCCTCTATATTTTTTGTGTAACATTTATGTACTCTAAGTTTCTTTTTAAAAATAAAAAAGTATACTGGAAAAAAAAAAACAAGAAAATACTTGCCTCAAGGTTCTCAAGAATTGAGAGTGGGAGGGTAGAATGAAGTAGAGAAGGAGCCACAATTTTTAAAAGAGTTACGTTTGATTTATAAACTATATTCAAGTCATACTTTTATCAAATAAGTGCATAAAAATTTATAAAATTTTATAAAATAAAAAAGCAACTTCTGTGGACCTCCACAAGGGTACCAGGGCCCATCTTGCTGAGGGAGGCACAAGCTCCCAGCTCCATGCTTCAGCAAGAAGAGTATTAAGAGGGAGGGCACTGAGATGAAGGATCAGGGTCCTAGGAGGAGGTTCTCATGGAGGAGAGCCTAGCAGCCAGCCAGAACGGGATAACCCATGCCAAACAGGTACTAGGTTCAGGAGACACAGAACAACACGGAGAGTAGCCCCAAGTCTGAAATAAGGGGGAGGGTCTTCATGTTGAAAGGAGACCAGCCAGAAAGAGGACCAGAGGAAGTCAGACTCTGGGTTCTCCAGGACCCTGGAGAAGATGCTGAGCCTAACAAAGCAGAACTGGACTAACTTAAAATATGGGCAATGGGGATGGGGGAGAAGGGCACTGGAGAAATACTTAACTGGTTTTACATATTTTTATTGGACATCTAATATTACTGATGCCAAATCTGCAAAATGGCTCTTGTAATATTGCATTCCTAGGTTATCATCTGTACAATAGATGATGTTAATGTACTTCCTTGACTAAAGACCTGTGTGGAGCAGATTATTATAAGAAATTCCCATTCTAATCATAATCGTTAGTGATATTATTATTATGCCATTTACAGTACTTTTAATGTATTGTTTTATGGTGGGCATGGATTGTAAATTGTTGAAATTACAGTCTCAGGATTGGCAGCTAAACACTCAGAAGCACTGTCTTCTGAAGCAATGCCAGTTTCCCATAAAAATGAACAGCCAGCAACGTAAGATTTGTAGTGCCTTATATGTGCGGATTCCTCCGTGATTGCCAAAATGATGATGATGATTATCATCATCTGCTGTAAATCTTGTCTATTTTCAGAGCAGCTTCTCCCATGAGAAGCTCATGGTGGGCTGCTGGGAACAGTTCCTACAAGCCTCTGCCCCATATCATGAAGGAATTGCTTGGTTGGGATAGGAGCATCACAGTATCAAGGCTGAGAGGACTTACCACTTCTGTTGGGTGGCCTCATCATTCACAGCGGACTGGGGAAGTGCAGACAAGAGAACAGGAAAAGGCCACCCATACTGAAGGGAGAGCAAATTGGGGGCTGATCATCCTTATTTGCTTCACACAGCTCTTGGTTTTCACTAGGAAGTGTTTTCTTTTCAGCCTCTGGTCATACTTGGATTATTTCCCCTCTCTCTTGCCTCATTAAATCCTGCCTTTCCCAACCCATGTCTGATGCTTGGTCCCTAAGCTTTGCTGCTCAGATCTGGCTGCCTTTCCCCAAGTCCTCTGGCCTCACTTTCTTTTTCCTGCCCCTTCCCACCTGTGTCTCTCTGCTTTTCTGGCACCAACTCGTCAAACTACATCAAACTATGTGAGCACAGTGAGAAAAGGTTGATGTCTCTTTGGACTCCAGGCATTCTATATTTCATTATTCAAGGGAGCAAATCCTGGTAGGTCATTTCCGAACAGATATTCACTCTCACCAGACTGGTTCAATCCACCCCGTTCCTATATTTACTGACTTCTCCTAGATGGTTTCAAAATATAAAACGCATCCTCCGTCTTAGTTTCCTAGAGCTGCCATAACACAAACTGGGTAGCTTAAAACAACAGAAAGTTATTTTCTCACAGTTTGGAGACTAGAAGCTTGAAATCAAGGTGTCGGCAGGGCCGTGCTCCCTCTGAACCTAGAGAGGAGAGTCCTTCCTTGCCCCCCTAGCTTCTGGTGTAGGCTGGTAACCTTTCTCATTCCTTTGCTTGTAGATGCACCACTCCAAGCTCTGCTTTTATCTTCACGTGGCATTGTTCTCCCTCTGTTGTTCTCCTCTTCCTCTAAGGACACCAGTCCTATCGGATTAGGGCCCATCCTACCCCAGCATGGCATATGTTTAACTGGGTTTACATCTGCAAAGACCCTAGTTCCAAATAAGGTCACATGCTGAGGGACTGAGGTTAGGACTTCAACATATCTCTTTGGGGGACGCAGTTCAACCCATAATATTTCAGCCCTAAAGGTCCCTGGATTCATCATAAAGATACAAGTGGAATTTACCGCTGGAGGATTAGGTGCCTTTCCGGGTGTAAGCCACTCATTGGTCATGGAGACAACAAGTGCAGGCTTTGGGAAAGAAGCCCATCAACACATAGGGAGACCGAAGAGCAGAAGGCATGGTGCCTGCTTTTGGTGGCCACATGAGAAAGGCCCAGAGAGGCAGCAGCCCATTGAGCCAGTGCAACTCATCTTGAGGCCTTCACACATACTCAGGTTATTTGCAACGTACTTCTCCTTGTGCATGTTCAGGTTGAGAAGTCAAGACCCATGAAGAAAATGAACCCACGACCTTGCTAAGGAGGAATTGGAAGACAGTAGGGGGATTCAGAAGAGGGCAAATTACTCCTGGGGGAGTTCAAAACTATCTACCAGGGATGAAGACAATCAGGATTTTGTAAGCTGTTGGACTATTTGCTGCTTCTCTACCTTTGTTATTTTTGCAGTAAAAGCCTTAAAACAACAGGACTCTTGTGTTTGTCTTTGGGGGTATTTTAAAAGACAAACAACTGCCAATCACTCTAAGGCCAACCTTAAAGGGAACAAAACTCCAAAGGATGTGGAAGTTTCTGAAGGAGAGGGAAGTGGGCAGACTCCCTGGTGCCTGCTGCAGAGGGAAGAACAGAGCCCATAGAGCTCTGAGTAGGATTTTGGGAGAAACCTTAAGGCTGGGGTAGCAAATCCTTCATGGGGATTGGCCACAGGACATGGGGTTTGCAACATCTCTTACACTGCAGCGTGGCTGGTATCGGTTTCAACGTGGTTCTTGCAATCCCTGTTATGAAAACTGCCTTTGGCTGGTGGATCATCTGAAGCCAGCAGATGGTGTAAAAATATCTTAAGGCCCACAGTCACCCATCCCTCCCAGTTATTGGCTCTGCTCCTCTGGTAATGTTATAAAACCATCAAATGCACCTTAGACCAAAGGCTGGTAGTGATCTGTCTAGAGCCAGGGCAACTTCTCACCCTCATTGTCATTAAAACTGAGTGTATTGAATGGCTAGTCCCATGATAGACTCTGAGACTACAGAGTCAAACTGAGCAGTGGCATGGTGCCCTGTTTGGAGCACTGAGTTTTAGAGCCAGGCTGTCAGTGTTCAAATCGCAGCTCTGTCACTCATTGCCTCTATGCTCTTAGATGAGTTGCCTGACCTCCTGTGACTCAGTTCCTTCACCTGTAAAATGAGGATAGGACTAGTACCTCTCTCATGGGGTTGTTTTTCCAGAAAGAAGCAGACCTTGATGTGAACTTGAAGAACAAGCAGAACGCATATAAATGAGGAAGAAGAGTGCACACCAGGCAAAGGGATCAGAAGCAGGGAAGCATTCCTGGACTCTAGTTCCATTGCTGGTATCTCAGCTTCTTTATTCAGCAGAGCAGAAAGCCAGAAAGGTATGGCTTCTAAAACAGAGTTATTAATGATACATTCCAAGCTCTGGAGAAACCATTTGGCCATAAGGATGGCCAGTTACACCTCCAAATGCTTAATCCTTATTGTATCAACATCAGCCCAAGACCACACAAGCAGAAACTGAGTTGGAGCACCACATGAGTTGGGGAATCCTCAACGCTGACCACAAGAAGCATCAGCTATGGGAATTGTTGCAGATTTCTTCTCTGCTGGACCCAGACGTGACTTACAAACAAAAGAGGAGAAACTCTCCTGCAGGAGAGTGATGGGCAGCGTGGCCCTCCTTCCTTCACCAAGTGCCCGCTGAGCACCCCTGAAGGATGGCAGAGTGCAGGGCAGTCGATAGGGTCCGTCCTGATACAAATGCTGCCCTGCCACAGATTTCACCTCACTTCCCCAATTCTTAGAAACCTACTGATTCTGCCACAAAATCACGAAGGACCAACACACAAACATACTTGGTTATTTGCAAAATCTCTAACCAGCTATGCTGCCTCCTGCCGCTTTGCCCTGGTGAATGCTGGAGTGGACCTGGACTTTGATTCCAGGGCTGTTTGCTGGCACAGTCTGTGTCCTTCCTTACTACATTCCACTGCTGGGCATGTCCCAGAGGCTCCCTATGCACATAACAGACTCATCAGAGCTGCTGCTAGGAAACCTGGGCATGTGCCTCATACGGGCGTAGAACCCAAATCCGCACCGGCACATTGAGGGCCTGTTTTCCAAAGGACCAGATTCTGCTGCCGACATCTCGAGGAGAGGCTGATAATTGTGCACAGAAGCTCCTGCTCACACTTCCACAATTATCCGGTTTTCACATGCAAATATCCATCTGCACATAGGTTTTGTTTTTTTTTTTTTTTGGTAAATGCCAACTTTATAGGTGCAATCTAGGTGCCCAAGTTTGAGAACTGGGCATAGAGAGGAGACACTTGAGCATTGAATCTCCCAGTCCGTCATGGAGTGGGATCGTTATTATAATTAGTCCCAGTGGATATGCCTGTCATCCAGTAACAATGGCGGATGATTCGGTCTCACTCCCTCATCTCTTTACCCTGCTTTCCCTGCTCACCCCTTCTACAAGAAGAGCCAGCCACATCTTGTTTACCCGTCCTCCCCACCCCCATCCTTGCCTTTTAAAATTAAAAGCCCAGATGTGGGTGACCCATCTGTAGTGTGTGTCGCATTTTTAGCATCTTCTCTATTTAGAGCTAGGAGAAAGGGACTCATTAGAGAGAGGAAGTCCACAATGAAACTAGGAAACATTTGATCGGACCATTGTTCCAACACAATACACGCAATGAGGGAGATGCTGGAGTTGGCTACAAACCCTAAATGTGCATTTCAGCCTCAATGACTCGCTCATCACCGGCTCCCCAGTGCTTATCAGAAAAGGAAGCCCAGCAACAACCCAGGTAGAATCGGGGCTCCGGAAGTGGGGAGAGCTAGGAGAGTAGGCCAATTCTCTTCACCCTGTGGCTTTACTATGCTGTGGAAGCTGGGAGTTCTGGAGTCTAGGGCAATCAGAAAATTCTGGGCCTTCATAGCCTCAGTCCATCTTTCCTTACTTAAGCAGAAACACCTACAAGGGCTCCAGTGGGAGGAATCACTCCTACTGAAGCACCTAGCCTCTGGCAGCAGGCCATTCCCTCACCTTCCGGACATACGAAGGGCAAGGATTTGCTGCTGGGGACCCAGGCCAAGGTCTTGATGCACACACACCATTCTTGGACTCCAGTTCTGTTTCTGGTATCTCAACTCTTTTTTTTTTTTTTTTAAAGATTTTATTTATTTATTCATTTATCCCCCCCTTGCTGCTTGTGCTCGCTGGGTCAGCTAACCACGCCGTGCGGGTGGGCTTGCCTTCACCAGGAGGCCCCGGGAACCAAACCCGGGGCCTCCCATATTGTAAACGGGAGCCCTACTGATTGAGCCACAGCCGCTTCTCTCAACTCTTTTATTAAGCAGAGCAGAAGGTCAGAAATATAAATGGATTCCAAAATAGAGGCACTAATGATACGTTTCAAGCTCTGGGAAAACCATTTGGCTATAAGGATGTCCAGTTACAGCTCCAAATACTTAATTGTCATGCATCAAAATTAGCCCAAATAAGACAGAGGTCACGACACACAGAGGTGGAGTCTAAAGTCCTGACATAAGGGAGAAAAGCCGGGACTTCTGAGAATACAGATGGGGCTCTAACCTTTGACTAGGTCACCAGCTTCGGGCTAATAGGATCCTTAGCCTTGCTCATAAGAGTTCAGAGTGGTTGCTTTACCCCTTCCAGAAAGTTGTTATGAAAATAAAATATGAAGATAGTTATTAAAGCAATCTGGAAAATTAAACATCATATAAAAGAAAAGTGTTAATTTTATTACTATCAGGCCACCCAGCAAATTCTCTGCCATTTGTGGGGTTAAGAATTCATTCCACATCTGGTGCTGAACTCACTGCTTCTTCATCTGCTTAAGTGGCATAAGAGCTTTGCCATTCTCCAAAGACATGGAAAATCCATTTCTTGGTCCAAGGTACAAAGCGTGACACTTAGGATTGAGCACAAGAACTTAAATAGAAGCAGTTGACTAACTCAGTGTAAGCCAGCATTAGTGGATGCAAGCTCAGTCTCTGGCACATAGTAGGTATTCAATATATACTTGCTGAATGAATTAATGAAAAATACACAGCAAAATCTCCTATCTAAAAAGAAGCCAAATTTATTCAACAAATATTTAGTACATTGAATACCTTCTATGTCCAAGCCTCTTACTGTTTTTTTAATCTAATATGTAAGAACACTTCAGAACGCTTTTATCCATAAACCAATTCTCCAGCAAGAAAAAATAATCCTTGGTTCTATAAAGTCTAATTTAATATACAGTTCCAACAAGTTTGTCTCTGAACCAAATACCAAATTAAAAGGCGAGAGAAGGGATAATGTAGAGAATCATATAGAAAACAGTGAAAAGTAGCAGCTGACAAAATAGCAATCAAATGAGGCAGGAGGAAAATTGGAAACATTTAAGAATTATGAGTCTGTGGCAAATAACCCTATACATCTCCATTAATCTTGGGAATATCACTGTGTTTGATTGCTTTGAAAACTTTGTGGCACACAATTTCAAGTTTTCCATTGTTGCATTAATCATGATAACCTTGAAACTAATTTAACCTTTTCCTAATGATTCACCATACCTTGTTTAAAAAGGAAGAAAACACATGATATATTTTAGTAAAAACGTGTGAAACATAGAGGGGTAAGCATAAAAGCTTCTTTATTTGTATATTCCACTATCTCTTTAAATCTCTTTCTTTGGGGGTAACGATTTCTTTGCTCCTGTGAGCAAACTCAAGAAACCTCTGGCTTTTCTGGTTCTCTTAAGTAATACAAAGTCTTAAAATCATGAGCCAAGACCCAGTTCCTTTTGTCATCCACCTGCAGAGGACACTTCTCAACCCTTAGGGGCCCAGGTGAAGGCTCTTCCTGCTTTGGGGAGTGTCTTAGATTCCTAGGGCTGCCAAAACAAAGCACGGCACACTGGATGGATTCAAACAACAGAAATATATTCTCACAGTTCTAGAGGACAGAAGTCTGAAATCAGGATGTCCCCAGGGCCCTGCTCCCTCTGGAACCTATAGGGGAGAATCCTTCCTTGCCTCTTCTAGCTTCTGGTGTTTGCCGGCCATCCTTGGTGCTCCCTCTCTTATGGACACATCACTCCAACCTCTGACTCCTCTACCTTCACATGACCTTCTCCTCTCTATCTATGTGTTTCTTCTCTGCTTCTTATAAGGACACTAGTCATATAGGATGAGGGGCCTGTCGTACTCCAGGATGACCTCATTTTAACTGATGCCATCTGTAACAACCCTAGTTGTCACTGGGGGTTGGGACTTAGACCTGTCTTTCAGGGGGACACAATTCAGTGCCTAATAGGGGAATTGGTTTCACAACACTTAAATGCCTTACTCTAAAGTCCTCCTTAAAAAATACTCCATGGTTAACCTCAGCCTGGGTGAGGGGGAACCAAAAACAAGAGTACAGAAGTTGTGTAATACATTTTCAGATCTTTTCTTCCAAAATTTTCATTTCCGCACCCTCTCACACCTTGCTTTGCTATCTGACGTTTTTTATATCTTCTTTTTTTATCCTTATTAGAGAAGTTGTGGGTTTACAGAACAATCATGCGTAAAATACAGGATTCTCATATACCACCCTATCATTAACACCTTGCATTGGTGTGGTACATTTGTTATAATTGATGAAAGCTCATTTTTACAATTGTGCTATTATTATAGTCCATGGTTTAACTTAGGGTTCACTGTGTAGTGTAGTTTCATGGATTTTTTAAAAATTTTTATTCCCTATTATATCTTCTTGTCTTAGTCCAAACTTCCAATTTAACATTTGATTGCTTTAGATACTTTTCACATAGAATAACATGAACTGGGGAGGGCAGTTAAATTTTTAATGGGATTGACATTCAGCTATGCAGAATTACTCATTCACCAAGGGTTTTAGATAGTTGTTTTTCGGGGGTTTTTTTGTTTTGTTTTTTTTTTCTTTTTTTACTCTACTTGGAAACATCTGGATTTTTTGATGAGATGTTTCCAATTTAGATCCAGATGTTTCAGATCATGCAAGTAGTCCAAAGTTGGAAAAGTAAATTACAGTACAGCAAAAGAACCTTCTTTTTGCTGTCATTAGTTTGATGTGAATGGAGGAGTGCACATGGAATTATATATCAGACATTCTGGATCCAAATCTAGATTTGGAAACTGAACTTTTCAGAAGCTGCTTGTGCTTCTGTACTCAGTTTCTCCATTACCAATACAGAGGTTTATGCACTATGTTCTGAGAATCCAATAATGTAAGTAGCTACTCCTATTGTGAAAAGCTCATATTTTGTTTGGAATATAAACAATGGGAAAATTCTGTTTATATGAAAGGCTGGTTTTACAGTATGTTCAAAAATTCTTTGATACTCCCCATTCAAAAGGTGGCATCCAATTCCCCTTCCCTTAAGTGTGTGCTATACTCAGTGGTTTGCTTCTAACGAATAGAATGTGAAAGAAGTGATGGTATGACCTCCAAGATTAGGGCATCAAAGTCATTGTGGCTTCTTCCTCGGTCTGTCTCCCTTGGATCTCTCCTCCTGGAGGAAGCCAGTTGCCATGTGGTGATGATGCTCAAGCAGCATCACGGGGAGGTCCACATGGTGAGAAACTGAGGCCTCCTGCCAATAGCCAGCAAGGAATGGAGCCCTCCTGCCAACAGCTAACTGAGAATGAGCCATTTTGGAAGCAGATCCTCCAGCCACAGTCAAGCCTTCAGATAATAGCAACCCTGGTCTACAGCATGAGTACAACCTCAAAAGAAGCTCTAAGTCAGAGCCACCCAGCTAAACCACTCCCATAGGTCTGATCCACAAAAACTAGGAATTAACAAAAGTTTGTTGTTTTCATCCACTAAATCTTAATTTGTTATGCAGCACAGATAACTAATACAGATGTGATCAGATTTTTCTATTCTATTTTGAGAATCAACAAGTCATGATACCAGTGGTTTAAAAAAAAAAAAAAAACTAACTTCACTTTTTGAATTGAAAGAATATCATTTCCATATTTTTATCATTGAAGTTCTACTTAAGAAACAATGCTTGAATCCAGTCCCTTTAAGTCAATAACGCTTTAAAAGTGCTATGTATACACAACAAATGCACACATTAAAATGATTTTTAAAGGAGTGGTAAGAGCACAGATTTTTCCCTGATCTGCGCTAAGTACATGGCTCTCATTAAAGAACTTCTAAACAGCGCATCTGAAATTACTTCTACGTGCTTCTTGTATCGGCTTCTTTTTATAAAGGCATCAATCTACTTTTTATTCATTTAGGAACATATTCTTATAAAGGAAAGTAGAGGCAGGGTTCTTATGAAGATGAAACTTAATCTTTGTGGGAATGAGATAAAAGCATTTGCACTTCGGACACGAAATAATGCTTGTGCAGCCTAAATAACGATGGTACCACGTGGTGTGGGGAGTTTATAGCTACATGTCCTTCTTTCATTTAATCTTCGCAATTATCCCCCAGAGCAGGCAGTTTTTCCCCCACTTTACACATGATGGTGCAAAGTATATTAATGTGAGAATCCTCTAAGTCTTACCTCCTTCTCCTCCAGCCAAGGAAAATGCTCTACGAGCAAGCCTAATTTCTCCTTTTTCTTTTCTCTCCTAAGGATATAGAAATCTTTTCTGGAAAGCGGCACGAATTGAAGTGCTGGGGGTAGGCAGGTTGGGGTGAGAGAAAGTAACATCAGCTAAAGTCTGCCTTCTTGGGGTGGGGGGAAGTGTGTGTTAAGGAGAGAGGGGTGTCGGAGCCGCTGTGGGGTGTGAGGGAAGCGGGGTTTAAGGTGTTGTGGGGGGCAATGTATTTGCATCTCCTTGAACTTCAATTAAAAGAGGTGAGAAATTAATAGAATTTATTTTAATTATTCTGCCTGTTGAACTGTGCTTTTTGAAGATGGTGCCACTTAAAACTCCTGGAATTTTCAGGTGGCACGCTTGAGTATTCCGGTTCAGAGCGTATAAACGAGTATCCCAAGAAGCCAGATCTTCTAATTAAATCAAGTGTTTCCTCCCACCTTATCACTTACTCTTCCCGTTCATTCATTCATTCACGCACCAAATAGCAACTGTCCACACAATACACTCCAGGCACCAGCCTTCACCTTGAGGAAAGAACTTGGCTTGAAGCTGCAAAAATCGCTATTTTGAAACTCTCAGCAAAAGATACCTGAATTCAGTTCCCTTTGAGTCAGATTGTTCCGTGTTTGGAATAAACAACCTGGGTGGACTCTTTAATTACCCAAATGTAAACACCCACCTGCTATTCGAGGTGAAAACTGTGAAACAACAGGAATGCCATGGTTTAGAATGAGAAGGAAAGCCTTCTCTAACTGTAAATTTTTACTATGCTTGAGCCAAAGCTTTTGTTGACATTTTTCTTTTGTTTTTGTTCTTTTTATTTTTCATAGACATTGAGTGGCAGGAATATGCCTTTTCTCTAAATGGATCTGGAGTACCCAGTGCCAGGAAAGCTTTATTTTTCTTGAGACCAGAAGGACATTCAGTCATGATCCTCAGGGTAGGATAAAAGAAGGGAAATTTGGAAAGGAACTGGCTGGGTTCTTTCTAGTCCCACACACTGTGTTATTTGAGACCAAATAAAACACACGTTGGGAAATTTATTAATGCTAGACTTCTGTGTTCCAAAGTGCTAACCTGTTGGGGCTATTCCCACTGCCCTAGAATATGAAATGAGAACTTGGAAAGTAGCCTCAGGCCAGGCTGAAGAGGAAAACAAGAACCCTTCCTCTGTCTTCCTATTCAAGAATACACATTCCAGTTGGCTACTTCCTCTATCTGGAAACCCTATCCTCTGTCACATTCCAAGATACCACTCTTTTTTTGTTGTTTTCCTCCTGTATCACTAGATGCTCTTGTTCAAACTTCTTTTTTTGGCCCTCATCCTCTACTCAAGCTCAAGCATCTCAAGACTTGGTTTCATCTCTCTTCTGTAGCTGCACTCTCTCCCCTTCCACAATACCATCCAGTACTGTGGCTTCTATCTACCACCCACATTTTGATGACTCCCCACTTTATATCACTAGCCCTCCCCTTTTCCTAGAACTCAAAACTTGCATAGCCAGCTGCCTTCTTGACCCAGCCACTAGGCTACCCAATAGACATCTCAAATTATCTGCCTAAAAAGAGCCCTTGATTTGGCCCCAAACTTGTCCTCCATCAATATTTCCCTTCTAAGGAAATGGCACCTTTACCCACTCAATCATTTGCTCAGCTAAAAATGGGAGTCAAATGGAATCATTTCCTGTTCTATTCAACTCATAATAGATCTATCAGAAAGCTGCATTTGTTCTCTCTCCGGCACACATTCACTTCTTTCCACTTCTACTGCTGCCACCGTCATCCAAGCCAGCCACTGTGTTGTCTTGGTATTGCCATACCCTGCCCCGTGGTCTCTGTTCTTGTTGCTAGCTCACGCCACAATTTTTTCAGCAGAGTAATCTTTTAAATACATTTTATCAACTCATGACACTCTTAGTTACTATCCCCCGCCGCCTTTGGAATAAAATTCAAGCCCCTATCTAATCTAGCTCCCACCTGCCTCCCCAGCCTCAAATCCATTTCATACCACTCTCCCACACTTATGCCACAATGTCCTCCTTTTTAGGGGAAGGAAAGCCATGCCACCTCCCCTGCATGTCACTGTCCCCAGGGCAGTGGTAGTCGTGACCAGCAGTAGAAACACGTCACAGAGCCTGAAGAGTGGAGGCAGAGGCCGGCAAGGGCCAGGCTCAGCCTCAACTGAACACCCTGGGAGACACCATGAGATGCTCTGAGAGGTACTGGGGAGGCCAAGGAACAGCTGGGGGAGGGTGAAGCCGCTATTGACGAGCTGGGCCTCCTACTGTTATCAGAGTCAGTGCCTAGGTTCTCTCTCCTCTTCGTGAGAAAAAATCAAGGACGAGCCACAAATTAATTAAGTAGCGAATTTATTGGGGGGTAAAGCAAGAGAACATAAGAGGGTGGGCATTCTTATGGCAGAGTAATGCAATTTCTTGCCCTGGGGTCCCTTCTTTTATGGGGGTACAGGACTCCAGGGTCTGCGCTGAAAAGCAAGGGCTTAGGGTTATAAAGGTTTAGGGGTGTCGGGGTTTAGAGATGTGGGGCTTGCTGTCCAGTGGGGTTGGCTTCTGGCTGCTATCCATGACCTCTGCAGGGCACGTTGACTGGCGGGGATTAGCCTCTGGTCGCTGTCCACGAGGCGGGAGGTCACCTGAAAGCTAGGTGGGAGGGGTAGTAGTGCCCCTCTTGCCCCTTCCCTCTTTGCTGGCTGCTTTATGTTAACGCCTTTGGGTATGTGTGCTGCAAGCTGCAGGGTATGTGCTTATAAGTTCCAGGGTGTGTGCTGCAGGTTTCCCAACTTGCGTGCATGACTCAGCGGGCTGATGCTAGTCAGCAGACCATTGCCTCAGTTTCACTTACCAGGTGGTGTTGGTGTGGTTTAGTAGGTTTTCTGCCCCTTCCTCCTTAGGTCCCTATTCTATCCTGCCTCTCTTCCCTCGTAATGCACAGAATTAACAGGAATGTGACCTCACCACCTGGTGACAAGCACCGAGAACGCAAGAGTTTTTGCACTGATGTATTAGATAGGGCCTCTGTTCTCAAAGACTTCTGAGCTTAGTGGAAGAGACTGACGGTTAAACAAATAATCGCGATATAGTGTGGTATGTGCCCGAACAGAAATACTTGCTAACAAGAATGAGGACACAAAGGTTGCGATGACTAAGATTTTCAGGAAGTGGTCAGGTGCTAAGCAGGCAGAAGCATCTGAGGATTCCTCCTCCGTGGCTAGACTGACGTCCCTTTGGGCTTTTCCAAAGAAAATTTCCAAGTGATCAGATTTTAGATTTTCAATATTTGCAGAAAAAATAAGACCAATGCTAGGTTTAGAGAAGCAAGGGGAACCATCTTATACTAGATGGTGCTCTTGATTTAAAAGTGCCTCTAAAAACATGAGTTTTTCCATTTTTACAGAAGAAAACAAAAACCTGTCTATGCTGAGATATGTTTTCTTCGGGTATATTTTCAAGGCCGGGCTAGCAGTATTAATATTATTTCCCTTTGAAGATATGTTTGGCATAACAATCCCTGAAAAATATAGAGCCATCCAAGGGAGCAGCAGGGATGCCTCTGAGACTGCCGCACAAACACTGTCATTTTGAGGGTGGCAGGAAGGCGGGCAAGACCCACAGGTAACTGTTCCAGAAGCCAGCAGAATCTTTGCTTCTCTTCCTCCCCTCTAGGCTCCAAATGATACATTTGATCCCTATTCCCTTTTTGCCCTTCTGGAAAAGTTAAGAAGAGAAATTCTTCCCAAATAGTCGTGGCTCTTGCCGCTCTCGGTAGCCAAACGGTCTCAGAGAGAGAGAACATGGTGTTTCCCCTCATGCCGTTTGGAAGGCCGTTTCCAGACTGCCTCCATTAGCCTCATCCCAAAGCTGTCTTAGCGAGGTCACCTTTCCCTTACGCAGGTAGGTTCGTCATTTCAATACGCCAACCATTTGCTAATGATAAGGAGCACAATTAGATTCGTTTTCTGCAGGCTGAAATCTGAAATCAATATTCTGGTGTATGCGGGTCCGATTAGCCACTGCTAATTAGAGCCCCCAGACATTAATCAAATCCCACGAATGGGGCTGATCAACGTCGGAAGCACAGAAATCTATAGTGTCCCACGTCTTTCCTGGAATTTTCCAACCTGGTTCACCTTGAAATCAGACCTGGAAACAGAAATCCCAGCAGTAAGACGGCATCAACGGGGCTTGTAGACTATGCTCTTTCACGAGCTCCTAGGTCTTCCTGAGTGTGAGTTGACATGATGTCATCAGGCTCCTTCTTAAACAAACACAGGCTCCATCCTGCAGCCTTGACACACTTTTCATTGACTCTTGTGGCAGCTGCAGGCTGGACCCAGAGTGGCAGACCAATGCAATTTATTTATTGCCTAAGCAATAAATAAAACTTAATACTCACTAGCTAATATATTATTCATGAAATAGCCCAATTGCCCATCATGTTATGTACTTGCATTCATACAAGTATTCCTGTGTGTTTAAATAATGAATGTTAGGTGAGTGTTTAGGAACACAAATCACTGATTAATCTATATTCAAATTAAACAGTGCCTTATATGAAGTCTTCAAAATACTATACTAGATCAGCCTGCCTATTCTCTCAGTTTAGGGATAGCTTCTATGTTAATTGTAATGCATGTGATTGAAGCCTTTAATCTACTTGATGAACTGCGTTCAAAAGCAAATTCTACTGATAACGCGGGGCAAGTCCAGATGTGATTTAAGATTTGTGGACTAGATTGAAAATATTTCCAATCACCTGTGCCCATAATCCTGATTCTTTAAGGCTTCTTAATTCTCCTTGTAAAAGGCTATTTATGTACAAGAAGCTCTTTTGATCTCATCATAATCTCTTTTTAAAAAGGTATTTTGCTAAGAAGATGAATAGGTGTTGTGTACATGCTATCATGATTTTTTTCATCAGAAATGGAAAGTCAGTTTCCAATGAACAAATCCCAAAAGGTTCACATGAAATTTGAAATTCACAACGTATAAGGACTGATCAGGTTTTAGGCTCTGAGAAAGCACTTTCTTCCCAAACATTATTAGCATTATCAGCTTTAGATTTAAGCAGTGAGAAACAAATGGATTTCCATGGATTTAATTATTAAGGCAATCTGAATGGCACTGGAGGAAGGTAGAGTACAATACAGTTAAAACAAGCATGAAATCAAATCTGGATTTGACTCCCAAGTCACAACATCCTATTTGTGTGCTCTGGGCAAACATGCACTCTCTCTGAGCCTCCCAGATGAGGGCAGCTATGTCCCAGTTCATAGCGTGGTTCTGAAGGTGTTTGGAGGTAATATATGCAAGAGCTTGGGACAATGTCTCGCAGAAGTTAGATAATCACTAGACGCTGGTTCCCTTGGCTGCCTCCTTTCATTCTGGCTCCATGTTCTAGAAAGCAGGAATTGCATCTCATGTGTCTTTGTGTCCTCAGCACTTAGCACTGTGGTGACACATAACTGACTCTCAATAAATCATTACTGAGCCAAAATGAATTGACAGGAAAGCCTCTAAAAAGGGGGTTGGGGGGTGCATGAATGTTTCTTTACCCTCCTTCCCAAAAATCAATATTGGACAGAATAATGTCCAGAAATCAGAGGAAATATTCCAGAAGAGCCAAAGCAAATTCCTCCTGTAATTTCCAGCTTTTAAAAGTATGATTATGAAAAAATGTCCACCTTTCACTTTTCTTGCCTCTTTCTCTTGTGATTTTTGGGGGCTCTTCATGCTTGGAAAACATAAGGCAGGGAATGGAACACAAATACGACAGGTACCAAAATATTTATTTTATGAACCATAAAGCTCTGGGTAGCCTTTTGGTGAAAATATAAAATCAGAACTACCCTACAGCTCAATGGACTCATCCAAGTCACCTGGCAAGGAGACAATGATGGGCAATGGCCAGCCCAGGGAATGGAGAGGGCCTGCATCTGCAGGCAGGATCATCCCACCCACCATATCCATGGGATATAAGCCCTCTCTCACTTGGAGGTGGAGTGGACATCACCATCCCAGTCCCCTCAGGATTGGGGGAAGAACTATGGACTAGAGTGGACTTGATGGTATTCTGTGGTACACACATGGTGATTCTAGCAATGGAAGAAATTATAACAGTGAGATGGAGCCAGTGGCCACTGGACACTTTTGGGGCAGGGAGGGGATGTGCAGTTGAAATACAGGGGCTTTTTCGGGATTTGGAGGTTGTCCTGAGTGCCGTTGTGGCAACGGATGTAGGCCATTTTAAATCAGCACACACCACTCAGAACTGTGTGGGAGAGAGTGTGGTCTACGATGTCAACTGTGGTCTATGGTTGGTGGCAAGGCCCCAGGATGTGTAGGTCCATTGAGGGTGGTGGGCCACACTTGTGGGAGATGTTTGTGTGGGATGTGGTGGGAGGTGTGGGAGGTGGGGAACATGGGAATCCCGGTAGGTTCTGTGTAGTATTTTAGGTAATCTAAGCACCTCTTTTAAAAAAAAAAAAAAGATATATATATATATATATATATATATATATATATAACATTTTTGTAAGCAAAAAAAAAAAAAAAAATCAGAGCATGGAGCATAGATAGTAGAGAAAAGGGCAAAGCTTAAAACTCTTTTAAATGGGGGGAATTATTCGTATCTGATAAAGTTCTCAAGATAAACATATCAAATGGGAAGCAGTGCACTTAGATTCCTTGAGTTTGGGTCAAGGATGTATCATGTGTTTTGCTTGACTCAAGGGGTGTTGAGAGGCTAGATCAATTATCATGTGCCTACATGTGCCTTAACCATCAGGCACAAGGCACTGTGCCATCAGCAAATAAAATATCAGAAGCTTATGGAAGCAGCTGGCCTTAGAACAGAGGCATAGGAGGTAATTAAAGAGCATATCTTTCTAATTAATCATACTACCATTTCATAAAGTAAGCAAATTCGGTATAATGTAATTTTCAAAGTTGATGACTAACATTTACATTTTTCACATGTCATCATGGTGATAATGGCAATTTGAAAAACTTTATGAAAGTCAGAAATTGTCATAAAGCAATTATTTAACATCTCATTATTAAGCATCTTCCCAAGTCGAACCAAACCCCACTGCGACACTTTTATTGCAGGCATATTGGGAAAAAAGATAACCCACCAAACAGGTCTCTCCTGCCAACTTCTACAACATTGTTGGTCTCAGATGAACTATTATTTTTTTTTTCCCACAATGATTTTCAATTTGGTAAATCATAAGTCTTTATTTACAACCTAAAAAGATCTAAATTGAATAGTCGGCACCATCTCTTTCCACAAGTTTGGGAATTGAATCTCTGTCATTTGGAATGAAACTCCCAATTCTGAAAATATTGTGAGTTCCCAGATGAGCCAAGGCCTCTCCCAGGGACTCCAGAGAGGACAGAAATTTGAGTGAGTCACATGGGTGAGCATCTGGCAACTAAGCCTTTGCTAAAGTGGTTATTCCATCTTTACTCAAATGGGTATGAGATCTGCGAACAACTTTGTGTTCTAGAAGAAAGCCAACAGATGCTGACACACAAGAAGAAGAAAGGGTTGGATTTTTCCTTAAAAATCTGAGCCTCTGAATTCATCATTTCATCCCCAAACCCTTTCCCCAGTGCCATCCCTGCCACAACTCTATTCATTAGACTCCGTCATACCAAGTCAATTCAAGTGTACAATCCAAATTTCCTAAAATGAGCAACTGCTGAGATACAAATACTATGCAGCTGTGTCAAGCCTCGAGTTATTGTATTAGGTTAGCATAACTTCAAATATTCAGCAATCCTCCCAGTCACTCTTTGTTGTCTCATGACCTTAGGCACATGTCAAATTATTTGCCCAACATTTTTTCTCCTTTTCTGGCAACAGCACCCCTTCTCCTTTAGTTAAGTATCCTTCTGCCAATCCATGTAGTGCCGGGGAACTTGAGAAGAAAGTGGCCCAAGAAGGGTCATCAGAGACCTTCTCTAGATTTTATATGTGAACACTGAGAGGAAGAAAATCTCTTTCTTTGAGACTCGCTCTCTAGTTATATAAAGCCAGGAGCTCTCTCTGCAGCCTTGCCGAACCCCATTTGAAAGTGGGGACAGAATCTCCAAAGCAGAGGAGGATTCTTGACCAGCTGACCATTTTGAAGGTCAACCAAAAATTTAATCAGAGAGACCTAATGATATCATTTAATTCCCTGGGTCCAGTTATGCCTGAAACCAGCTCAACCTCTGGGCTTCCAAATTATATGAGCCAATATGATCCCTTTTGAATTTCAAAGACATTTTAAATTCATGCATAGTTTCTAGTCCACAGGGCCCACTCACCTTTAGGCTCTTCAATTTATTTGACAATTCTCCTACCCACAAGGCTGGGCTGAAAAAATGTCTTCCCAAACATCTAAATTCCTTTGGAACACTGGTCTTGGTCTCCCTTGGTTAAGGATCTGCCCAATTTTATTTCATGACAAAAGTGCTTGACTCACCAATTTAGCTGCTATCCTCCTGGGACCTGTCCCCCTGGAAAATTCTAGGGGGACATCTTATTAAGGCCCTGGTTCCTTGTTTCACACTCCTGAACTAACTACTTCTAATTATACTGTCTGAATTTTGTCTGAATTTTTCCTCCCTCCCACTCCCCACTCTGCTGTTCTTCTTTCTTTCTTCCTTTGCCATCCTTTCTTTTAAGTCTTTCCCAGGGCGTGGATTATTAACATGTTGTACAGCCTGTCCATTAAAGGGCTTCAGTGGGGTCTCAAAAAATTTTATGATGTACATATATACCTACTAGTTACCTACTGCTGTGTAACAAATCATCCCATAACTTAGCAACCTAAAACAACAAACATTTACTATTTCTCAGTTTCTGTGCATCAGAAATCCAGGCATGGATACTTCTTTCTCGTGATCTCACAAAATACAGCAATCAAGATAGGACTCCGGGATTCCTGTTGTAGCCGAAGGTCCTACTGAAGGAAGATCTGCTATTAGCTCACTCACTGGTAGGTGGCTTGCTGGGGGTCTCCCTCAGCTCCCTGACACCTGGGCCTCTCTATAGGGCAGCTCATAGCATGGTGGCTGACTTCCCTCAGAACGAGCCAGTGAGAGGAAGGGGGTGAATAAGTGAGAGCTTACAGTCTTCCTGTAACCCAGAAATGACAACCATCACTTTAGTTTTATTCTATGTGTGAGAAGCAAGTGGTTTCATGGTTTGTTTTTAAATTCTACATGCTCTGACTATGAGGGAGAAGGATTTGAGACACTATGTGCTCCCTTCAGCTTATCTAGACTAGATGGAGAAATGGAGTCCTCTAATAAAATTACTCTTTTGATTTAATGAGCATGAACCATCCCGTCTTTCCCAAACATCACTAATCCACAAGTTTTGCCATCAAAGCAAAGTCATTTTCTAGATTTAAGTAAATATTGGAAAGGACCTTTAATCACGCTGAAAACGAGTACATCTTACCACAAATACAGGAAATATATTAATACCTTTAAAATAAATATATAATTATTAAAATAAAAAAAAAGTTTTATCAAGTGTACTATCCAAAATCATTTCCAGTGCCACCAATGATACCTCACTTTTGGAAGGCTGCAATCATCCTTCTCGGCCTGTGAGCTCCTGCCCTTTGCCAAATTCCATTGTATGCAAATTTGCTTCCGTACATCTTTTGGATTCCTGCATCTACAGATTGTAAGTCACTCTTGTTAGGGTAATTAGGAAAAAAGGAACGTGGGAAAAGAAAAGGGAGGCAAAGCAGATGGCAGCGAAGAAAGAGCGGCTTTGGCATGACACACTGGGAGAGATAAAGACAGAGGAGAAGGAAGCTGGCGCCCCTGAATTGCCCTCTAGGGCCTGGGGAGACAGGGAGACGAGGTCGGGGTAAAGGACCTTGTGAAAGATTCTTCAGCGTAACGAGTGTTGGGCTCTGGAATTGGGAACAACGACAAAAAATGCCTACCTGGCTGTGTTCAATAAAGCTTACTGCAAACTTTTCCATTTGAAATACCCAAGTTGTTTTGTGTCTTTGAGACCAAGGCAGGATTCAGGGCATGAGAGTCACCAAGCCTAAGTTAGGAGTTCAGAAAAGCATCGAGCATTTGGATGCAAGACACATTCATGCGCGCATGCACACACACACACGCTGCCTCTTGCTGTGCATATTCACGGCCACGAGGAAAAACAAATTTGAAAGCATCTTTTAACTGTGGAGAAAGTAGGGAAACGGATGTGGCTCAGGTGATTGGGCACCTGTCTACCATATGGGAGGTCCAGGGTTCAATTTCTGGGGCCTCCTGGTGAAAGGCGAGCTAGCCTGTGTAGCGTGCTGGCCCATGTGGAGAGCTGGCGCAGCAAGATGACGCGATAAAAAGAGATGGAGAGGAGGGACAATAAGAGACGCAGCAGACCAGGGAGCTGAGGTGGCACAAGACATTGAGCACTTCTCTCCCACTCCGGAAGGTCCCAGGACAAGTTCCCGCTGCCGCCTAAAAAGAAGACAAGCAGACACAGAAGAACACAGACAGCAGACTGCGAGCGCAAAATCAGCTGGGGGTGGGGTGGGGAGGGAGGAGATAAATAAATAAATCTTTAAAAAAAAAAAAAAAGAAAGAAAGTAGATCATGAAAAGTCTCCAATGCGCAAGAGAGCATAAATGGAAATTAATATTATAATGTCCATTATAATCTGCTCAAGTCATGAAAATGCCTTTCATACTCTTGTTTCTGCTTTGCTCTTTATTGTTTCGTGCTAGCAAATATCGTCAAAGTATTTACGGGGGTCTTATTGGCTCCCCTGTTACTTTGGCTCCTAAGAACTAGCTCTGCCATGAGGCACTGTCATAAGCAGTGGTTTTAAAGTGTGTTCAGTGGAACATAGTAGGAGTCATGCTAACCATGGGCAGGCTGTACCTGATACTTGGGCAGGCAGATCTGAGCTCCTATGCTTCCTTCTGTTAAAACTCCCCTGCTTTGACCTACTTTCCATTCGTCTTGTCTCTAAGATTTCACATGAAGAAAGGGATCTGGTGCCTAACGGTTTTTTTTTTTTCTTAAATTAAGAAAGCCGTAGTCATAAGATCTGAAATTCGTCAACAGGAATTATCCTTCCAATTTAAGAAAAAATTAACAAATGCTACATACCAAGATTATATTAAAAATAGCATTTAGAGATTTGAACAGGCACATCATAAAAGAGCACACCCGAATGGCCAATATATATTTGAAAACGCAGTCAACCCCATTTGTCATCAGGAAAAAGCAAGTCAAAACCATGAAAAGATTTCATTGCACACTCACTGGAATGGCTAAATTAAAAAGGCCATGAGACCAAGTTGTTGCCCAGAAAATGGGTAAACTGGAACTTTCAGTGAATGCTGGTAGGTGTGTAAATTGGTATAACCATTTTGCAAAACTGACAGTGCCTATTAAAGCTGAAAATGTGCATATCCTACAGTGTAGCAATTATACTCCTAGTTATATTCCCAAAGTATAGGTACAAAAAACATTCAAGAATGTTCATAGTAGCGCTATTCTTCAAAAACTGGAAGCAACTACAACAAAATACCATCAGCAATAGTGTGAGCAATTGCATAGTAGAAAGCTGTACAACAACGAACAGGAATAAACTACTGCTATGTGTAATTCCAGGGACAAAAAGATAACAGATACAAAAGAGAATCAAATAGGCAAAACTAAGCAAGAATCATTGAAGTCATAGCCTTACCTTTGTAGAGGAGGCGACCAGAGGGCACAGCGGGGGGTGGGCTGGCCGTATCCTGTTTCTTGATGTAGGGATGGTTATCTAAGTTTGCTCACTCTGAAAACTCATTAAGATATATCCATGTGACTTGAGCACTCCTCCCTATTTATGTTATATTTCAATAAGTTTACTTAAGAAAAAAGATAATATATAATTTACTTACTTTTTCTTTATGTAAAATTTTAGGATCCTTTAATGTATCAGTAATTCTGTTAAGCCCACCCCTCCCCCCCTTTTTAGTTTTATTGTCTAATCTCTGGACCAATACAAACTCACTATTTTTCAAAAACTTCCATTATAATGGAAAGCTGCCGTAAAAGCAGAAGTGCGTGCTCTCTTCGCCCTTATACCTCTGCCGGGAAAGAGAAAGTAATGACTTAATTCGACACGTGTGTCTTGAGCACATACGCTCCAGTGAATGAAGCAGACATGGTCTTTGGCCTGGAGAAGTTTGCTGTCTAACAAGGGAGATTGACAGTTAAAAGTGATTGCAAATTGTGCTGCAGTACAACACTGCAAAAGTAATTAATGCCTCTGAATTGTACACTTGGAAGTGGTTAGAATGGGAAATTTTGAGTTGTACATATGTAACAATAATAAAGTTTTTTTTTTTTTTACCTTTTATTGTTTTATTTCACAAATAAAACTTGAAAATGAGCTGTTTGTTCATTTTCTTTTTTCTTTTTTTTAAGATTTATTTTATTTTATTTATTTCTCCCCCTTCCCCTCGCTGTTTTGAGCTCACGGCCTGCTCTCTGTGTGTTCTTCTGTGTCTGCTTGTTTTCTCTTTAGGCGACACTGGGAACTGATCCTGAGATCTTCCGGAGTGGGCGAGAGGCTTTCAGTCTCTTGCACCACTTTAGCTCCCTGGCCCGCTGTGTCTCTTATTGTCTCTCTTCTGTGTCTCTTTTTTGGTTGCGTCATTCTGCTGTGCCAGCACCCCGCATGGGCCAGCTCTCTGCTCAGGCCAGCTCACCACGCCGGCCAGCTTGCCTTTCACCAGGAGGCCCCGGGAATCAAACACTGGACCTCCCATGTGGTAGATGGGAGCCCAATTGCTTGAGCCACATCCATTTCCCTCTATCTGTTTTCTTTGCTGTGCAGCCGGGCTTTGGGATTGGTGACTCTCATGACCAGCTGGGCTGATCTTTTCACTATGGCTTTGTGATTCTTGGAAGAAACGTGAGCAATCTCAGCACAGTAAGATTTCCTGCACATCCGCAGCACTTCCAGTTCCTTGACATCATGGACCAGGAACTTTCGGAAGCCTCTGGGCAGCATGTGTTTCGTTTTCTTGTTGCTTCCATAACCAATCAAAATCTGGCTCTTGAATCTTCTCTGCAACCTGTTGTCAGTGCAGCTGGGTTACTGCCAGTTACGCTTAATTTTGACTTATAAGTCTGAGTGGTGCTGGATTACCTTCTTGGTCCTTTTTTTGACAATCTTGGCCTTCATGAGGGGTCTGAGGACAGCCATGATGCCTTCAAGAAAGATGGACTTACGTCAAAGAAGAGTCCTGGAAAATATGCCACAGTATCTTCCAATCACCAGCCACTGAGCAAACTGGGAGTAGAACGGGCATCTCTGCTGGGCTTGCTTTCCCTTCCATCTCCGAATACTAGACATTCTCCAGACATGATCCTGGGAGGTCTAACAAGTTTTTACATATATTTAAAAGTGATTGCAGTTTTCCAACTTCTTTATAGCGGCCAGTCTAATAGGGGTGAAAAGGTATCTCACTGTAGTTTTGATTTGTATTTCCCTAATTGCTAGTGATATTGAACATTTTATCATGGATTTCTTTGCCATTTGTATTTCTTCTTTGGACAATTGTTTTTTCATGTCTTTTGCCCATTTTTTAACCAGGTAGTTTGTCTTTTTATTGTTGAGTTGTGTGATCTCTTTGTGTATCAGGGATATTAAACCTTATCAGTTATGTGATTGCCAAATATTTTCTTCCATTGAGTTGGCTGCCTTTTCACCCTTTTGACAAAGTCCTTTGAGGTGCAAAAGTGTTTAATTTTGAGATCCCATTTACCTATTTTCCCTTTTGTTGCTCATGCTTTGGGTATAAGGTTTAAGAAACTGGGGCGGATATGGCTCAACTGGTTGGGCGTCCCTCTCCCATATGGAGGGACCTGGGTTTGATCCCCGGGACCTCCCGGTAAAATTAAAAATTGAAAAAAAAAAAAAAGAAACTACTGCCTACCACAAGATCTTAAAGACATTTTCCTATATTTCCTTCTAGGAGTTGTATGGTTGTTGCTTTTATATTTAGGACCTTGATCCATTTTGAGTTAATTTTTTTATAAGGTGTGAGATAGAGGTTCTTTTTCTTTCTTTTGGCTATGGATATCCAGTTCTCCCAGCACCATTTGTTGAGTAGATTGTTCTGGCCCAGCTCAGGTTGCCATTGTTTTCACACATCAGAGTTGATGGCTCTTCTCAAGTTTGGGGGACATTTCTCTTCCCTATATTTGAAGACCATTTGAATTTATAGTTAGTACCACTGAATATAGTGATGGGCTCACAATTGTTCTCTGTTTTCTACTGTTAACTTGTCACTCCCAACTGAGAACAGGGAATTGGTCTGATCTCATATCTCCTATAGTACTTAATTCTGGGCAAGAATTAGGCCCTTTAAAATACCTGGAGAGGGGAGGGAGGAAGAAGTGGGGAGGAACATCTGTAAAGATAGAATGTTCCCTGAAAGAAACAGGAAGCACCTCTTCTGGAGGAAGTCTGGATTCTGAGGGCGCTACTTGAGGATGGTGGGAGACAGTGTTTTCCCAGAGCTTGGGTCTCTTGGTCCTCAGAATCAGCAGAAGGAAAGCTCTAGAACCACCTAGCTGGCTCAAGTCAAACAAGATAAAAATCACCCTGACTTCACTTTTCTATTATGGAAACCAAGATATGTTTGAGGATAGATGACGATCACTCCAAAAATGTTTCTACAGCATAGAAATTTTCCCCCAAAACTCCTTCTGCTGTGGCTACGATTTGGACCCCACCCCCACCCCCATCATAGACCTAAGAGAGATGGAGGAGGGCTCCCTTGATATGATGCATGTAAGGATTTGCACAAAGCCAGGACTCACAGAAGCCAAACACTAACGGCTCAGGCTCTGGGAGAGGAGAAAATGGGGGTGTGGGGAGGAGAGAGGATGGGAGAGATTGCCTGCTACAGCTAGAAGGCAATAGGATTCTGAAAAATGAAGAGAAGGAAAGGTGGTAAGAAGCCCAAAGTGATGCTGCCTTCATTCCTGCAATGAGTAAAGAATGAGTCCATTTACAGTTCTCATCTGGGAACCCTACTAGAATGTTCTATAACCAGTGGGGCCCCCATCAAGCTGAGATTATGGCAGCTATTATTACTATTTATTACATGTTGATATTCAAATGTCTAAATTGTGTAACTAACACCCTTGAATGCTACCTTCTAAATAAATGCTTTCTGGAATACCGTCTCTTGCTATCATAGTTCGTGAACCTATTATATAGTACCTCAGGTTCAATGACCTCTTTACCATAAAATTCAGGGCAATTAAATAAAAAACTAAACTCTAGCCATCCGATTTTTTTTCTCCATATATAATGGGTATCAAAGAAATGTGAGTTCCTCCAAAGATTCACAAAACTTGTGGCTCCTGCCCTGGCATTGATCTTCGTTCACGACTGGCATGAACTCTGGTCCCTTAAGGAGCATTAACACGCTGCTTTGTACCAGTTCTCATGCTACACATTATTAACTCCTCTTTACAATTCCGGAACTTGCAACCTTGAGACCCCCTCTCCCTTCCAAGTGCTTCCACCAGCTTCCCATGGCAGGATCTGTATTTATAATTCATGCCTCTCTTTTGGTTTCCTTTCCAAGTCTCTCTGGGCTGGTGCTTAAACAAAATCTCTATCCACATCAAGCACGTGCAAGTCCTTCCTCAATTAATAATTAATAGTAATGATGATAATCACTCACACATAAAAAAAAGTGTTTATCTTTTGTCTTTCACTTAAGGGTCACTGAATACACCTAAAGGAAAAAACAACAACAAAGACTCATGCTTCCTTCATTGCTCCAAGGGGTATCATTGAGTCACAGATAAATATCACTGGCTGTGTTTTATGTTACAGTAAACAAGAAAGTGTGGAGAACCCGTTAGTGGAAATTTGTTGCTTGGCCATTAGAATCCAGCCTGTTTGAGGGACTATAACTCCTTCCACCCCAACTCTAGGCTCTTGTCCTCAAAAGAAGTTGAGTCTACCCTCAGGCAAAGGGGATGGAAAGCATTGCCTAGTTGAAGCCAACAAGCCTAGTCTGTACCCTTCCTAGTCAAAAGATGGTCCTTACACCAGCTGTGGCCGCATCTCATGGGAACTTGTTAGAAACACAGAATCTCAGGCCCCACCTGAGACCTACTGAGTCAGCATCTGCCTTTTAAGAAATTCCCAGATGATCCACGTGCACATGAAAGTTTGAGAAGCACAGGTCAATGTCCCCTGCATGGGGAATCCTGTCCCCAGGGTGACACAATTAGGCCAATTAGGACCGAGGAAATTGAATTCCCAGATTTTTGTGTTAGTACTCAGGGAAGTAACATCACAGTGGCTGGATTTAAACCTGAAAATGTGCATTTCCCAGTTGCTGGCAGCCGTTTTGCAAACACAAAGGAAAGCTTGCATGAAAATCAAGTCCACACAGAGGAAGCAGAGCTGAGAGAGACAAATTAGATCATCAGTCACATCACTGAGCCCATTTTCAGTCATGCCCAAAGCCAACCACAATATGAAGTACATAACACTCCCCTTTTTCCTTACACAGATATAAACTTTGCTTTCTGTCACTTGCAACCAAAAGAATCCTAAATGATTCAGGCTCCAACTCCCAAGAGAATTTATCTCCTATCTACCCACAAGGGAAGGCGTCTCCGACATTCTGAAGGCAGGGCTAAGTGAGCTTTTTGGAATCTGTTGTTTTATAACATCACCTAGGTTAGGCTTTTTAAATATGCACTACCTCAGTGGGAAAAACGCCCACAGGCCAAAGGGCACAAAATTGCTTAAAGGTTTCCTTTCTGCTTTTAATATACTAGATGTGACCTTTGATTCCCCTTCTTCTCTTAGAGATGAAAGACTTCTCAGAAATGCCAGCTACGCTGCTGTTATTTGGAAATGACAGCCAGCCCAGAGAAGGGTAACACTCTCATCAAAAATGTCCATCTAAGTTGGCTAAATGGGTCTTTCTGGTTGCCCTGACTGCTTCTTTCTTTCCCAGCTCCATCAGCATCTCAAGGACATGTTCTTGTGACTTAGCTGCCTTTGTCCAAGTGCAGTGAGAATCCTTGTTTCCTGGTGGGTCCCAGGTTTATCAAAACCCAGCCAGGGATCTACCAAGCACAAGCCCAAAGAGCCAGCGTCTGCTTGTTGCTGTCAAAGACAGGCTTTCAAGGATTGTTTACTACTTCTATAGGAACAAAGAGAAAGGGACAGAAGAGCGGCCATCAGGAAGAATTGGTCCCACCAAATGAAGATCCCAACTACTCTCTTCCTCTCTGTTGGCTTACCAATCTTGCCAATGTTTTCCCCAAAGAACACTATGTGTCTTGGAACTACCTGAGGTGTGCATTCTAATTGGATCCCTGGGCCTCTTTACTCCTTCTCTGCGCCATCCCAGCTCCAGCTTATTTCACTGGAGTTGGAACAGGTGTGCTTACAAATAGGTGTCCTTTCTAACTCTGAAGTCCAGTGATTCTGACAAGAAAGAAGAGCGGCACCAGTTCTGAAAGGCCAGTGTTCAAAGTAAACGGGTAACATGGAACAGTAATACTGCAATATTATTTTCAGCAGTTGCAACGAAGGCACTATATCAATGCGAAGGGTCAACAATAGAGAGGTATAAGGGGGTGTGGGATTTTTCTTTATGGAGCAGTGAAAACATTCTAAAATTGACTGTGGTGATGATAGCACAACTTTGTGATTAGACTGAGAATGATTGAGTACCCTTTGGATGGATTGTACAAAACATGGGAATGTATAACACAGTGAACCCTGTGATGGATGATGGACAGAGGTTCATAGTACAAATATAAGAATGTTCCTTCATAAAGTATAACAAAGGTATAATATTATTTCAAGGTATTAATAATAGGGCAGTTTATGGGGAAAATACACCTAATGTATATTATAGAATACAGTTAGTAGTAATATTTTAATATTCTTTTATCAGTTGTAACAAAGGTACCACACGAATGCAACGTGTTAACAGTGGGGGGAGGGTATATGAGAACGTTATATTTTTTGCATGAATTTCTATAAACCTACATCTTTTCTAAGAAAAAATTAATTAGACAGAAACAAAATGGTTAACATGATGAGAAGGAAGGTTTCTAGGATGAGCAGAGGGGCAGTGGTCTTGACTCAACTACAAAACTTAGTTGATGCAGCTAGCGAATTGCACCTGCCTTTTAGGGAATAGAACACAGAATGAAGCCGTTTTATGAGCTTTGAGGGTGCTAGCAAGTATAGTGGGTTGAATAGTGCCCTTCTCCAAAGCCATGTCCACCCAGAACCCAGAATATGGCCTTATTTGGAAACAGGGTCTTTGCAGATGTTAAGAATTTTGAGATGCTGCCATGCTGGGTTTAGTACAATGATGGAGTCTTTATCAAAAGAGAGGGGGAAGTGGATACGGCTCAAGTGATTGAGCTCCTGCCTACCACATGGGAAGTCCGGGTTCAGTTCCCAGTGCCCCTAGAGAAGACAAGCAAGACACGGCTGACATGATGGGCTGGCACTGTGAGCTGATGCAACAAGATGACTCAATAAGAGTCACACGGAGGAAAACGTAATGAGAGACAAAGCAGGGAGTGGAGGTGGCTTAAGCGATTGGGCACCTCCCTCCCACATGTTCGGTTCCCGGTGCCCCCTAAAAAAAGAAGACCAGCACACAACAGACACAGCAAATGCAAACAATGAAGGGGTGCAGAGAAATAAATAAATAAAATAAATCTTTAAAAAGAGAGAGAGAGAGAGAGAGAGAGAGGACACAAGGACGCATAGAGACACAGAGAAGGCCTGTAAGGCAGAGGCAGAGTTTGGAGTTGTGCTGCCACAAGCCAAAGGAGGCCGGGAGTCGCCAGAAACTGAAAGAGGCAAGGAAGTTTTCCATCCTAGAGCCCTAGAGGGAGCCTGGCCCTGCTGACACCTTGATTTCGGACCTCCGGCCTCCAGAACGATGAGAAAATTAATTTCTCATGTTTTAAGACAGCAACTTTGTGATTTGTCCTGGAAGCCTGGGAAACTAAGACAGTGTGGAATCAAAGAACGACTGTAGCGAAGAGTGACTGTAAGAGGGTGTTTCAGTTTGCCAAAGGGCTGCCAGCGCAAAGTACCAGAAATGTGTTGGCTTTCACAAAGAGGGGTTATTCGGGTAAAAGCTCACAGTTCCAAGGCCGTGAAAAGTCCAACTCAAGGCACCAGAAGAGGTGCTTTCTCGCCAAAGTCAGCTGCCACGTGGTGAAGCAAGATGGCCCCGATCTCTGCGGAGATCCCTGCCTTCCCCCCCAGAATCTTTCGGAGCTCAGCATTGAGCAACGAGGCAGAGGGCTTGTCTCTTTTCGGGCCTCCTATATCAGTCTGGGCTCTTCTGTGCTCTTCCTAAGTTCAGCCATAAGTGCTCAGGCATATAGCAGGGCAGGTCTCTGGGCCGTCCTCTCTCTCTCACTGCAGAATCAAACATGCCGGCTCCCTTACTCCTCTGAGTCTCTGGGTCTCCCTTTATTTCAGACCCAGCAAGAGGGCGGACACTCAGCACGAATCACTCCCCACTGATGTAATCCAGTCAAATGGGTCTCACACCCACAGGAATGGGTTCGTTTAAAACATATTTCTCTTTTTGGGATTCATAAAATAATTTCAAACTGCCACAGGGGGGAAGGAGGAGGCTCCATGGTAACTCCTACAGTCATCTCCTCGCCCTTGTTCTTACCTCTCCAAGGCAGTCACTCCAGAAAAATCTAAGAATCTCCCTGGACAACTGATCAGGGTTTATAAAACCTCTTGGAATTTAGGTGACAATAAAACCTACTGTCCTGACCATCCAAAACGTTTATGGGCGTTTTGTCTTTGTTTTTTGCTCAGGAAGGATTTCCTGCAATCATTAGTTTTAAAATTAAATTTGTTTCTAAGATATGCTCAAACAACTTAACCTTTCATTGGACCAAGATCAGACCACAAATATTGATTTCTTCTATTGGCAGAGCCAGCATCTCCTCAAATTTGCTAGAATTTTCAGAAGAGCTCTGCTCTGAGTTTCCAGGTTGGGAATACTCATATATATTCCAAGACCAAACTCCTCACCAAGAATACACTGTCAGTGGATTCTACCTGAGACAAGCAGACGTGGCTACACAGGCAGCCCTTTGGTGTAGCAATAGCAGGCGGATGAAGAGAGAGCTGGATTTCCTCATGGTTTAGCAAATCCAAAAGGAACAGTATATTGATTTCCTATTGTTGGTATAACAAATTGCCACAAACTTCATGGCTGAAAACAACAGAAATTTATTCTCTTACAGGTCTGGAGGGCAGAAGTTTGAGATGAGTCTTATGGGGCCAAAATCAGGGTGTTGGCACGGCTGGTTTCTTCTGGAGGCTGCAGGGGAGAACTCATTCCTTACCTCTTCCAGTTTCTGGTGGCTGGTGGCACTGCCTAACCCGTTTCCACTGTCACATTACCTTCTCATCTTCTATAGGCAAATGTCCCTCCGACTCTCTAATAAGAGGACTCATGATTGCTTTTAGGGCCCACACAAATAGTACAGGATAATCTCCCCGTCTCAAGATCCTTCACTTAACCACATCTGCGAAGTCCCTTTTGTCAATAAGGGTAACATTCACAGGTTCCTGGGATTTAGACATGGATCTCTTTGGGAGCCATTATTCACAAGCAGGTTTGAGGTACGTGATCCCTCATCTCTGCATAGGTGAAGAATGTGCTTGCAAGGGGGCAGGGCACATCTAGTGTTAGCAATTCCTGGGAAGCAGCCAGCAATCCAATAGGTCACCCTGCTGCCACCCTTTGAAGGGCACATTCAGGCAGCTACAGACTCCTTCATATCTCACAAGACCCAGAATCCTTTATAACCCACAGAGCCATGGGCAAGGTGGTGACAGTGTTTGCAGCTGAACTCCAACAAGTGGAGCCAGGAGAGAGTCCCCCACCTCTAACCTCATCGTTCACCCACACTGTCTAGTTTGTGCTGACGTACCAGGCAAGGGTGAAAGATGACAAGAGGTTACTAGTCTACCTTGGGAATCAGCAGAGGACACTCCCCAACTTAAAAGAGTTGGCTCAGAATTTCTCCAAAATTCTCCCGAAAGATGCATCTTTCTCTGTGCATGGGGGAGATGGTTTGCTACCAGTCTGAGATTGTGGTAAGGGCAGGCATTTAATTATAGGGTTTTATTGTCTCTTTATGTATGCCTGGGAGAAGAATCCTTTATAAATCAGTGATACTAGCCCTATGAAAACTCACTGAGCCTTTGAACTGAATTCCCACGGAGTAAGACAGAATATAGTCTAAACACATTTACTGAAGTTCTGACATCCTTTTACGACTCTCCACCATGTTGAAAACTTCAACTGCTTTTCAGACAGTTCATTCCTTGCTGCCTCACTGTCCCCAAACCACAGGTCAAAATGTGAGATGAAACATTTTAAGGAGTCTCCTGGGGTGCAGTTCCCCAAGCCCCACAATTGTCCTGCTCAGGCGTCACTCCTCCTGCTTCCCCTGGCTCTAGAATGCATTGGTTTCAAACACTTTACCCCGGAGGAGCTTCCTGCTAAATATCACAGGTTCCCCACTGTTCCCCTCCCTCCTCCTTCTAACCTCTGCAAGCACCTCTTTCATTCTAAACATAGTCACCTCCTCTTTTGTCTCCCCAGAAGGCTAAACCTGGCCTTAGCCTCTCTGTCTTCTATTCTAGATCCTTCTGCCTCAGCAAAAGCTTCTGGGCCCGGGATATTTACTTGCACAATCAAATAGTCTTAGTTGGAGCCAGCTTCCCACCCTGTGGAATCTTGGAGTTGATTTTTTTTTTTATCAGCAGCTTTCAGGCGTTTAAATATTTGGGCAAAGCTAGAAAAGGAAAATCCTAGAGGTGGCACAATCCCTCTGAGGTACTGACAACTAAACAATAGATATATGTGGTTAAAGAAGCGCTGTGCATTTCTAGCAAGACCAGCTTTTGCTAGGGGCAGATAAACAATCCTTCTGTTTAAACTGGGCAACAGGAGGAGCAAACTCCACTCTGCAAAATCCCTTGACCTTAAGCAAGAAATCGCTTCGGAATGGCCCCAGCATTCCAGAAGGTAAACAGTATGGCTTTTTTTTTTTTTTTTTTTTTTTAAGTCCATGAATGTGTTTTACCTGCCAGCAGAGCTGTTAGAATTTAATAGGTTCATATGGTTTTTGAAACACCTTTTACAAAGCGATATTTTCAAAATGGACTTTTCACAAACCAAAAGCAAGAGAAACAGGAAATTAACTGCACGGATTTGCCTTCGGTGACATAGTCTAGAAGGTCCTGGACTGTTGCTGTCGTCATTTAGTGGAACGCAAGCCCCACAGCTCTGTTTGCTTTGCACAAAGGAATACCTTGTTCAGGCCTCCATATGGCACCACGAAGTCGTGCCCTGGATCACGAGGGGCTCCAGTGGGGGCGCAAGCCCCAGTCTCCTTATTCATGGTCAACCTGGCGGGTAGGCCTTCCAGAGCGCGCCTTCCCTCACAACCCAGTCTTGAGGACAACATTTAGTACTCACAACAACCTCGTGGTTTGGGACTATTATGATTCCTACTTCCAGACCAGGAAATTAGGGCTTAGAGAACTTAAATCATTTGCCCAGTTGCAGCTAGTAAATGGCAGAGCTGGGGTGTGAACCCAGGACCATCCACTGTGAGACACAACTTCCCGCCATATTCCCTCTCCAATGCCTAAGGTTGCTTGGGCCGCACAATCGCTGAGGTGCCTGCTGACCGTGCTTCTCTCTGATTTGTAGAATTTGTTAAAAGCTGCTAAAACTTTGGCTGTTTTGTCTTTTCTGTGCCATTTCTGCACCCCAGAGCTAGCGCTCTCTCTCTCTCTCGCTCTCTCTCTCTCTCTCTGCTCTCTCTGGAGATTCCCCACAGTCTTTTACATAACACATCTCTGCAGAAACAGCCCAATACTTTCTTTGCATCCAAAATTTCTTTTAAGCCTCCCAATAACCCCATAGGGTCTGACTCTTATTATCTTCATCTGGCAGGTGAGAAGACCGACCTACCGAGACATTAGGGCGTTTGTCCGAGGATGCCCGGCTGAGTGGCTGCGCCAGGACTTGGACCCAGTTCTGTGGGATGACGACACCTGTCATCTGTTTGCCTTGCTGGCTCTGAGGTTAAGACAGCCGGGCCTGCGCCCAACCCCGCTGGCCTGGACATGACCCTGAAGCTGCGCGTCCCTGCCTGACCTCCTCCTGGCCAGCTGCTGGGTGTCAGGAGGTGTGAGCTCATTTGACAGTCTCCACAAGGAAGCTCAGAGCACACTGGCGGCCGCTGCCCGGCAGCCTCAGCTGCTCAGACACGCAGCTCTGTCTGCAGTCACACGACCCTCCAGTTAATTTACAACAGGCGGCACGAGACCATAGAGGCACACACAGGCCAGAAAGCCAGGGTGTCCTTCAGCAGCACCCCTCATGGACCCAGCCATGTCCGCTAACCTCCGGGGCTCGGCTGCGCTCTCTCAGGAAGGCTCTTCTCGTCCCACGGCTGGACGAGCTTCATCAAGCAGGCCAGACACATGAAGATGCCACATTTTTGAACAGAGGATGCCTGAGTGGCAGGGCCTGCAGCCTCCTTCTGCAGCCCAGAAGAAACCCGGAGCAAGTTATCCAGGACCAGGAGTCTTGTGCGCTGCAAGGCCAAGACTGAGGTTCACGAAGGCCTTGAGTTTCACTTTTGGCATCATGTCCAAGGGAAGATAATGAGATTTTTCTGACATGATAATTGAAATAAATGCACAGTGGTCAAACAACTTGGAATTTATGTCTCATGAAGAGACCACACTGCCTTTGGTATACAATAAATTAATATTTTTTATAAATCCTGTGATTACTTTGTGAAGAATGCAATTCCACATCATTGTCTTTTTGCAATAAAAGCATTCATTTGTTATCAGCTGTCAGCAATTTTTTTTTCTCTGTAAAGTGCTAGCTAGTTAGCAAATATTTCAGGCTCTGAGGGCCAAATGCAGTCTCTGTGGTATATTCTTCTTTGTGTTTTGTTTGTGTGTTTAGTTTTTACAAGCCTTTAAAAATGTAAAAAACATTCTTAAGCTTGGAGCCTGTACAAGCCAGATATGGCCTGCCAGCCATAGTTTGCTTACCCCTAAATTCAAATAAATAAAATGACATTGCAAGTTTTGTAATTCTGTTTTATTATATCCTCCCTTTACTGGTTGTCTCAAAAAATTAGGTAAGTGTCGGGAGGTGAGGTCCACTGGACCTCAGCCAGACTTCCTAGAAAAAGGCTCTGTAGTATGTTTCCAATATCCTGGTCAATACTTCCTGTACACTCCATGGAAGTTATAGAAGACTGAGGAATACATGTCGCAGACACTAAATTATGAGCCTTAGTTTTGCCTTGGAATGGAATTCAGAAATCACGATCTTCCTTCTTCAACTCCCCCATCTGTACAATGGGTATAATATCACTGGTACCGGGCAGTGAGCAGTCAAGCTCACATGCTCCCGCGTTCTGGCACATCCCTGCGCAAACCACAGGTTTTCAGGTCAATGCCTACCTTGTGGCTTTCCAGTAGGAGCATTTACTATTACCTTTGGCAAGAGAAGAAAATTGTTGATGGGAAGATGAAGAACCTCAGGTCAAGAGATTATGTAAGAGGCAGGAATGGACCCGCTCTCAGACTCCTGTGCTGGGGAGTTCGGGTCATTTGTGGTTGGGGGGCCCTGGATGACCCTTGCCCCGGCTCCCTTCTGCTCAGATCCCTCTCCTCTGAACAGAGCTGGGGCGTTGGAGCTGGCGTGTTCAGAATCCCAGCGGGCCTCACCAGGAGGCTGCCGACCACAGGGATGGAGCAAGCACTCTGCAGAGAGATGGGTTCAAGTCCCCACTCCCTCGCTCATCAACATTCTACCCAGGACTTTTCTTAATCCTTCTGTACCTCATTGGATCAAATGAGGGCTTTGAACTAAACAATCTCTGAGTTCCTTCTGCTTCTCACTTGCTAAATCATACCATCACCACCACCAACCCCCTCAGCAAGTGCTGTCAATTCCTACTTCCCGGAGAAAATAAAGGGCAGGAAAGTTCACTTGCCCACATTCTCGCTCTCCCACCGCCTAAAAATTACCAACATCCTCTTTCATGAGTCTCCCTTCCCCAATTTCATGAGAAGGCCATGAAGCATCTTCTGCTCTGTGGTAAGTCCCCGCCTCTGCTAAGTCCAGTCTGCCCCACCTCTCCCACCATCGCGTTCCCGCAGTCACCCCCTCCCTCCTGCAGCTCCCCCTCCCTCCTTAGTGTGGAGATGGGTCCTAGTGGCCCCAGTCTAAAACAACCACCACAAAAAACCCTCACTGGACCCTGCCTCCCCGCCAAGCTGCTGGTTGATGGTCAAGAGCCACCAGCAGTGGGTCTGGCCAATGGTCCTGGACGTCCCCCTCCCTCCCCAGTCCCTGGAGTCCCGTGATCCTGAAGCAACAGCACTCCTTCCTCCGCTGGGGCACGCAGCCCTTGGATGGGGCGTCCCTGTCGAGTCCATCCATGTCTACTGCTCCACCGAGCTCACCCCCACCCATGCTGGGTCCAGTCACTCCTGCGTCCTCAGGACATGCCACCGCCCTTGGCACCTTGTAGACTTGCTGTATGGAATGACGGGAAAACAACAGCAGAAAGAAAAGAAGGAGGAGGAATCACTTCAGGAGAACCGCACCCTACCTCTGCCGGGGAGAGCAAACCCCTGTAAACAGGTCATCCTTTCTCCCCCCATTGCACTGGGCTCCACAGTGTTAACTTATTGGGAATCCTAATTGCCAGCCTGGAATGCAGGGCATGATAGAAAGGGAGGCTTAATAGGTTCTTTTATTCTCTGCCCACGGTTTCCTCTTTATCCTCACTCTTAAAAAAAAAAAAAAAAATGGGGGGGGCACTTGAGAAGCTGGGATTTTAAACCTCCCCAGAGGTCAGACAAATTGCATTTTTGCTGCAGAGGGGGAGGGGGAGAGGTGGGGCAGATGGCAAATTGGCTGCGAGGACCCGACCAGCGATGTCTGTCTCTGGGCCCCCAGCTGGTAAAGCGGCTGCGGCCTCTTCAGTGGGCAGATCCCATCGCAAATAGAGAAACAAGGCACACCAGCAGGAGCCTCGCCAGCCAGGAAATTATTTCCTAATAAAACTACAAAGGGAAGGACGATAACTGGGCGCTGCTGACAAGTATTGTTGTCTTGTATCAAAATCTCTTTATAAACCTGTTTGGAAACAGAGCACAGCCTGTCTTTGAAGTCGCAGTTCAAAGCCCTCGGCATGCGGTTCCCAGCCCCAGTGGGAGGAGGCAGGGGAAAGGGGAGGCAGGGGAACTTGGCAAACTCTCCGTGCCCAGAAATGCCTTCGTACTCGGAGGATGGTTTGCTGGTTAGGTTTCGTGTTGAGCTCCTAATTATTACCAACAGTCACCCCCACCGAGCCCCTCCTACAGAGCTTTCCGCAGACTAGCTCGTTTAACACGGACAACACGGCGAAGTGCACGCTGCTCCCTCATCTGACATGAGGAAACTGAGGACGGCGCCCCAGCTCACCAGTCTGATTCCAAGCTCCGAGCGGATCCTCCAGTGCACGTGGCTTGTCATGAACGCGGAGGGATGCAGTTGGCAGATGAAACTTGATGGCGAATTCTGTAGCTGGCAGCACCAACGGCTAGCAGGCAGTGGGAGCGAGGGCTTGGACGGGAAAAAACAATAGTAGGGCAGGTCCTGCCTCCCACCATCTTCTCAGTTTCGCCTACCCTGCTAGGCAGGTCCGGTGAACCCGCAAAGACAGGTCCTGCTTTCAGGCCAGGGAGTATCCGCCTCGACTGCCCCACACCCAGGTGGAAATCGGGCCACTAAGCCACAGACCAGGACCCTTATGGGGGCAGAGGAAAACCTGCCAACCCTGGGTTGACCTGTCCCACCAAAAGATACACTCAGGGAAGCGGCTGTGGCTCAATCAGTGGGGCTCCCGTTTACCATATGGGAGGCCCCGGGTTCGGTTCCCGGGGCCTCCTGGTGAAGGCAAGCCCGCCCGCACGGCGTGGTTGGCTGACCCAGCGAGCACAAGCAGCAAGGGGGGGATAAATGAATAAATAAATAAAATCTTAAAAAAAAAAAAAAAAAAAAGATACACTCACATCCTTATCCCTGGTCCTAGGAATGGGGACATATTTGTAAATAGGACCTCTGAAGACGTGATTAGTTAAGATGAGGCCAAACTGGACTAGAGTGGGCTCTGAATCCAATAGGACTGGTGTCCTTATATGGGGAGGAAATTTGGAACAGAGACACAGCGACGGCTGTCACTGACCCCTAAAAAAATAAAGGTATCTACGACATCTTGGTGGTGCTCCTGAAGTGGATGGAGAGTAAGATGCAGTTTCAAACTCCTGCAGCAGCCCGCGATGGCTCAGCATGGTCTGATGCACATTGGATATCGCCTCCAGACTGGCACTGCTTCATAGTGCTGAAGGGCGCCACGTGTTATGCACCAGGCTGCTGAAAGACTGGCGCCTACTTTCCTAGCTTCTCTCGAGGGTTAACGGTGCTGCAGCATGCTGGCTGTGGGAAGGACATACCAAGTGGAGCAATGGTTACCAGAGTGATGTAAGTAGAACTTTCCCACAATCGGCATTATGGCCTACTCCCGTGGAGAGATGGCATGTAGGGTATTGCAAACCTGGAGCTTAAATCTATTAACTGCAGCTCAAAGAGAAACGTATGCATTGGTTAGTGCATTGGTTAATATTAAGTATGGTACCTATATGCGCGATGATTACGGTAATATCTTTTCTATTCTAGATCATCTGCAGAGGGCTATTGAACATGTTAAAAGTCCTGGTAAACTTCATTTTCTAAGTAGTTAATAAATGTGCCTGTAGGATAAAGGAAGGGCCACCTTGCCTGAGAGCAGTGGGGGCAACAGCCCTTTTTAATTAACAAAGCCACCACATTAATTTGGGGACATGCTTAACCCAGGTCTCCCTCCTTGCCCTTATTCCAGAACCTGTCCTACTCATACCCTGGGAAGGACTGGCAGGTCCACATGCCATCCTGCCAGGGCTAAGCATTTCCCACCAGAAAGGAAACAGCAAAGGAGGTGGCTAAGATACACATCAGCTTAGCCCCTTTGAGATGGTCCGTGGACAACCTTTCCTCACCCAGGACCTGAAAACCAGGTTCAGATCAAAACCTGGCAGGAGAATAGGCCTCACTCTCAATTAGAGCCAAATGGAAAGAACCTTACTTTGTGGTTCTGATCACTCCCACAGCTATTAAAGTTAAAGGAACACCCAGCTTGGTGCACTTATCCAGAGTGAAGCCAGCTGCCCAAGGAAGTGCCAGCTCACCGGAAGCACCTGATGGGACGTAAGAGTGCCAGTCACTGGACGGCCTGAAACACCTCCTCAAGAGACAAAGCTAAGTAGTGTCTGTGTCAAAGCCAGCTGTTCCCTCTAACTGTAGCCCAAACGCCTATTACTAGAGGGAAGGCAAGCCAGGCACCCCTTAAGAAATCTTGTCTGTTTTCATTTCCTGTAGTTTCTCCCTATACAATAACTAAAAGGGAAATGCCTCTTCTTATCCCCCTCTTAGTTGTCTTAAGCAAAACCACCACCATGGAAAACTAGGATTGGCAATTTACAGCGAACCCCATTATCTATTACAATCTCTCCCTAAAGCTAACTAACACCATAGAAAAAGCTAGTTGTGCCTTAGAAGCTCTTAAACAGCAAGCAGACTCTCTTGCTGCTGTGATACTGCAAAACCAGAGTCCTGAACATGCTAACAGCAGCACGGGGGGCGCGCCCGCCGGGGGGGCGGGGGGTCATGCCTATTTCTCAAGGAAAAATGCTGTTTTTATTTAAATCGCTCTGGAATAGTCCTAAACAGCATTTGAAACCTGCAAGATGAAGCCGACCCACTTCAGGGGAAGGCAGCCTCTGAAGGCACCTGGCCTTTCTCATTCTCATGGTCCAGTATGTCCTAGCTGGCCCCCTTTTGGGGCCCACTTACCACCATCTTCTTATCCTTTTAGTGGGATCATGTATCTTCAAAATTCTAACTAAGTTTATTTCTTCCAGAATCAACTGCTTCCAAAACAAGATATTAGTCATGTGGGGATTTCAGCCAGTTCCAACCATAGTGTCTTCTGTGATCCGTCTTCCCTCAACCTCAATAGAATAGCCAGAGAGGTTTACACCATCAGGCAGGGACTACTGCCCTAAGCAGCAGGAAGTAACTACAGAAGAATGATCGTGGCCCCTCAGCACCCCCTTAAGAATAAGGGCATGAACTCTCTGAGGGTGAGTTGAGGCAGGTTAGTACAGGGTAATTAGAGATGAGGAGCCACAACATGGCTGACAGACAACATGGCTGCCAACATGGCCGGCAGACCACATGGCTGCAAAACCTCGCTAGGACCTTAAGTATAACCTTAAGGCTCCAGTTTCTCTTTCTGGGACCTCCCCTTGGCTCCAGATATTCCAAACAGGTCTCATAATTGGCCCCCACCCTTGGGGGGGGTAACCAGTAACAGCTGGGACCCATTCCCTTATCATTAGCAAGGGGGCAGAATAATTAACAGTTTAAAAGGTAATCATAAAAGGCAGAGCTCACTCTTTCTGCTTAGAGGAGCCTGCACCAAATCTTGGTGTGTATTTCTGTCTTTCTCTCCCATTTCTCAGCAAGCACTGTTCTTTCCCCCATTTACCAAATAAATTGTTTTTACTGACCTAACTAAACTGGCATGTCCATAAATTCTTTTATGCATCATAGCCAAGAACCTAGAGGAATCCAAAGCTTCTCCATCTTCAGTGTGACGGAGGCAGAGGCTGAGTAGTGCCATCACAAGCAAAGGAACACTGGGGGTTGCCCACTGCCCATTAGAAGCCATGGGAGAGGCGAGGAATGGATTCCCCCTTTTAAGACAAGGCATGGCCTTGTCGACATGTTGATTTTTAGACTTCTCATCTCCAGAAGACTGAGGCGATATGTTTCTGTTGTTGAAGCCACCTAGTCTTTGGTGCTTTGGTACAGCAACCCTGGCAAACTAAGACACTTGGAAACACCTGCAAGGGTGCAGGGGAAGGGAAAACGCTAGCATTCCCCTAAGCAGGTGCTACTCACGGGCCTGAAAAGCTGAAAATATGGAAAGTGACAGAGACCAATACACAAGCAGAGAGAAGAGAGTTACATTCCCAACTTGGGCTAACTCCTCTTTAACAGCTGCCAGTTAGGCCTGTCTCCTCTGACAGCCCAGGGTTTCTCAGCTATAATTCCAAACTCTTTATTCCAATGACACTCTTTCCTCCTACCACGCCCCCACCTCCACCCCTATACCCCACCCCCCACACCTATGTTCTTTTATCTTTATCAGGACTGTTGCCCCAGTCCCTACCTCCAAAAACATGTTCAAGTTAATTCTCTAAATTATAGGCTTTCAAAAATGTGTTCATCATTAGCATCACCTGGAAACTTGTTAGAAATGCAGATTCGCAGACCCCACCCCAGACGTTCAGAATCAGAAACTTGGGGAGTGGACCCCACCCCCCATCCTGTTTGACAAGCCCTGGTGTGTGAGACTCACTGCTCCAGCACAAGAGGGTCTCCAGCTAGCTGCTGGTTTTCCTAAGCTCACAGCGGCAGTTCCGGGGCACCAGGAACCAATAACAGCACTATTCCAACTATTCATTCAGATGAGGTTGAAAGAGATTAGTCAATGGCAGAGGGGGTGGAAAGGTAAAATGGTGACATTTTCTTGGAAGAGGGACGTCACTGCCTACCCACCCTCCCTTCTTTACAGTGTCTCCTTGACAACATAACAGGCCCGATAAAAACATCGGACCTTTTGATTTCACACTGCAAGGTCATGGGCCTTCTGCCCTAGGACCTGTGAGCACTTACCTTCTAACACAAGGTGTGCAAGAGACAAACACGAGGCGAGTCCTCCTGTCCCTCAAGGAGATGAGAAGTGTGCCTTGTTCTTTCTTCTATTTTTTCCTGTATAACGTTGAGTGAAATTCTGACCAGACTTTGTAGTCACTTACAAAGGGCTCTTTTAACACGCCTGGAACTCTGATCATGCTGACACAATATTAAATTTCTGCGCGCTCTCGCTCCCACATTGGTGTGGAGGGGCCTTTGGTTGGGAGGCCCCTCAACACGGGGGCAAGGGTTGGGAAATATTCTGTGGATTTCTTTTGCTTCGTCATCCACGTCTATGGGGGAAACAGGTTGGAAAGTAATTGTCCTCAAACATCTTTTCTCCAGGATTAATCCCTTGAAGACCTGACACGAATCATATGCTTTTCCAGCATTTTTACAGTTTTTTCTCTTTCTTCTTTGCCTTTCCTGTCACCTGGCACGTTCCATATATAAACGAGGACTTGCTTATGGTTTCTTGCCTGCTCCCCCCATTCCTTTTAGAAATGCCAGCGCCATGAGCCAGTGAGTTGGTCTGTCTCTGCTCAGCACGATGTAGGCACGCCAATTTCCCCCCATTCGTTCAGGCTCATCAGCCTCCGAAAGAGCGGACTAGAACCACCCTATTTTTAATGTCCTCTGAAACAACAACAGAAAACAACCTGCCAAACTGAAAGCAGCGTCATTAGAATTCCACCCAGCATAAAGCAACCTGGCCATCGGCTTATTACACATGTTGCTTTCAGACCCATAAAAATATCATCTTGCACAGTTTCATGAACCTGCTGCCAAGGGCTCAGGAGCCACAGCCCCGGGGGTGGCAGAGAGATGCGGCAAGGAGAAGGTGGGGCGTGGAGACGGGCATCTGCCGTCCCCAGCAGGTCTCCCCTTTGGCAGAGAATCCTCGAATTGATGCTGGATTCTGCACCATGCAAATGAGGTGTTGATGAGGTCATTGCATTCTGCCGGATTATTATCTCTGACATTTTATTCATAATAATTATAGAGCCTTTCCACCTTCAAAGTGCTTTGCAAACAATAATTAATTAATTAACACTCAGAGCAGCCTGGAGAGGTAGCTTAGTATTATTAATTTATCTCTACACTATATTATTAGCCACCTTTTCCTCCCTGCCCCCCTCCACACACAGAAAAAGGGAAGCTGAGTTGCTGTGCTTGGTTTCTAGTCCCGGGCCAATTCTCCCAATTTCCTACTGCAACCTTCCACTCCACTTGGCAATGGTAGGCCTGGGGGGGGTTAGGTAGCCATGCGTATACCTCTTCAGGTCTCAGAATAAGGCTGCTACAGCCCACCGCTCAGCGGTCTTACTGGGGTAAGCCTGTGGTTTTGTTTCCCCCCAGCTGCAGGACGTCCCTCCCACCCAACCCTGTTTATTAAGTCAACTCTTAGGCTTCCTCTGTCCCTCCTTTAGTCTATCCTCTTCTGCTCTACCACCCTCACCTCCAACTTTATCTTTTAAAAAAAAAAATTAAATCTAGAACAAACATATTTTTAATCCCCATTCTTCACCTTGTCTTTGGCTTTGTGTTTCCTTTCCATCTCTACAATTCCATCTACTGGTTCACTCCCCATTCATCCTCCTAGTTATTTGGATTTTAATTATGTAAATTAGACTTCTCTGAGGGGTGCTTAAAGGAATGCTATCATTTAAGTCCTCTCTCCTGCTCTCGCACCTCGTTTTTTTATCTCATTTCCTTCTGGGTACTTACTGCCCTCTCTCTTTCTGCTCCCATCACCCCACAGCCCTCAGTTCATTCATTCATTTGGTCCATAACCAGGCATTGAGTTCCTACTATGTGTAAGGCTCTTAGTGTCTGCAGAAGTAGGGGGGCAGGTCACAGATAAATGACTGCCCAGGCTCCAGCCTCAAAGAAGAGGCAGTTAGCAGATCTACAGCAGAGAGGTCATGGAGCCTCCAAGGGAGGTGGACTTGGTGATACATTTTCATTCTGCTGGGGGTGGGGGGGTGAGGGGTCACAGACATTTTCACCGAAATGGGGACCCTGGAAAGAAGAGTAGGGTTTTTGTAGGGCTGAAAAAGGGTGAAGGGCCAAGAGGGAAGAGCATAAACAAGGGCTTGGTTTACTCAGGGGACCCGGGGGTGCCTGGTCTCTCACAGGAGGCCTCTGACGGCACCAGAGCCATCTGGAAAGCTTCTCCATTGCCCCCACTTGAAGGAAGGAGGGGAGGGGAGCGGAGGGGAGCAGAGCGATAAAACGAGGAGACTATCACAAGCACAGAGGGGCAGTGATCTTACCAAAGATTCTACAGGGACATAGCAGGCAGCATTGCTCTCCAAAAGTCTCCCCTCAACAGCGCTGCCCCCCCACCACCAAGTCCCTCGGGAACAACCCCAGATTAGTCTTAACCAGGATTCTACATCCTCTGAGGCCCAAACCCCAGCCCTGCAAGTTTTCCAGACCTGGTACCCTGTCACACTCCCCCTTTCACAACCAGAGATATTCCCCTTTAGCTCTCTCCTTGTCTCTTGCTTCCCCTAACTCTGGGTGCAGAGGCCCCAGAAACAAAAGGAGCTCCAGCTACCAGGATTTTAGTAGATTGCAGAAGAGGGAATTGCAAATACCAAATGATTTCTTTCTGTCACATTTCTTTGCGGAATTTACAAACAGTCTGCTGTGGCGCCGCTCCTGTGTGGCCGAAGCATGGTGTGTGTACATGCGCGTGTGTGTTTGGGGAACACAGTGGGCCTCAAATACCATGCTAAGAAGTTTGGGGGGCTTTCTAAAGGCAATGAGGAGCAATACTGGGGATTTTTCTTTCTTTCTCTAGTTCTTTTATATTTAACTAGAGAGGCTGCCAGTTTTCAGAAAAGTCATGCAGAAAATACAGCCTTCCCACATCCCCCCTTATTTACACCTTGCACTAGTGTGGTGCATTTGTTACGACTGATGAAATATTAGTATAACTATAATGACTGTAGCCCATGGTTTACTTTAGGGTTCACAGTTGTGCTCTGCAGTCCCGTGTTGTTTTTTAATATTTATTCTAGTAACAAACATATGACCTAAAATTTCCCCTTTTACCCACATTCAAATATGTAATTCAGTGGTGTTAAATATACTCACAGTGTTGTGCTACTGCCTCTGCCATCCGTTACCAAAACTTTTCCGTGGGTCCCAAATAGAAATGGTACAATTGAAGCACTACCTCCCCATTCCCCCCGCTCCCACCCCAGCCCTGCCTAATAGGAAGTTTTTAAGTAAGTTGGGGGTCTGGGTCCACATCTAGTCAGAAAGGTGGCCGGGACAGCTGCACTGTGGGGGACAAAGACACGTCGGAGAGACTGGAGGCAGCCCACCAAAAGGCCGGCGGGACAGTTTCCCTCAGGAAGCACCTGAGTAAGCGTCACCCCAACACAAACCCCCCGTCTTGGCTTGTTTCCATCCCGTCTCTGACGGGTCCAATCCCGACACGATTCCAAACGTTCTAACAGTACTAACAGTAGTTACCATTGCTGGGTGCCTGCTGTTGACGAGGTACCGTGCTAAGGGCCCCACCCATCAGCGTCTCATTTCACCCGCATAGTGGCTTTTTGAAGCAGGTGCTGTTTACTTAACAAACACGTATCCAGCACCAACTCTGGACCAGGCACTGTCATAAGTGCTTTTCAAATATTAATGCATGTAATCCTCATAACAATTCAATGAAGTAAAGACTATTAAAATACTATGCCTATTTTACAGATGTGGTAACAAAGTTTATGTAACTCGTCCAAGTGACAGAGGTGGAAACCTAGGCAGTAAGATTCTTGAGCCCTGTCCTACCTATCTGGAAACACGATTCTGCCTCTATAAACAGCAACATACTGCCCCCCCTACCCCCCCGCCCCCAGCAAACTCAGAAATTGTTCATGGAGGGAAACATGGATTGATGGTATAAGTACGTAGAGAGAGCATTGCAGAGATATTTTTCTCTGCCCATAAAAGAAATAGAAGAAGGAGAGTGGGGAGGAATTGTAAAGCTTGGAAAAAAGATCTATCTATGACGCTTGCCCTGTCCCTCCATTAAGGCTGTAAGATAAGAGTAGAGATTTCCAAAATAACCCATGGCCAAGCACAGAGGGGACAATGTGATCTTTCTAGAATGTCAGTCTAATGATGTCAGCCCCTTGCCAAAAATACTCAATGGCTCCCATCATCTACCAGATGAAATCTAAACTAGGCCAGTCTTCCCCCTCCCCACTCCACCTGGCATTTCAAACTCTGGCCATTCAGTCCCCACTGGGCTCTGCTCTCCCTCGTCCAGGGTGCATGAGGTTTTACATGTGTGTTCATCTTTTCCTTGCCCCCTCCAGACCTCCCCAAACCCACCCTCTCTGCTTCCTTCACTACCACCTCCTTCTGCCCATTCACCTTTGTCTCAGGCCACTGTGAAACCCTCCCTAACTTCCCTCAAGCTGACTTAGATCCACCGCCATCTTTGCTCCTGTCACTCTTTGGGCCAAACCCCATTTATTTTATTGTGTCTTAGTCATGTCATGCGTACAGTGTCAGAATCTACGACTCCAGTGTGCAGAACATCTGATTTTTATTTTAAATCCTCTTAAATCTCACTCTGAGCGTCCATCCTGTTGGTGGTGGCAGAAATCCCACCACAGTCCTTGCCTGTCCTGTCCTGTCCCTGGGGGTGGGTTGTGTAGTTATCAGGGCCTCCTCTAGCTTCAAAGCACCAGGGAGACCTCTGCACTCCACTGCCCCTCCTTTCTTGTTCCCACGGGGTCCCCCACAGTCCCAACTCACAGAGCAGTGGTTCTTCTGCTTCTGATTCACATGTGGGAAGCTGGGGGCGAGGCTGGGCCCCCTGTACCACCCTAGCCTCTCTAGAGACACCACACAGCCAACTCCTTCATGATCTTTCCTCAGTTCCTCACTTCTCTGTCTTCCTCCCTCTCCTTTTCACCACTCCCAAAGCTTCTCTCACTCAAGCTCTTGCCCTCAGCATTACTCTCTTTCCCTCGCTGCCCTCAAAGGCTTTCCCTCTCTTCCCTCTACCCATGGGACTCCCAGCCTCCTTTCTTCAAAGAGCTTGAAATTTTTACAAAAGCCTTTGACTTCAAGCACCTTCTGTTTTCTGCCCCGAAAATCTCCCTGAGGCAAGGACATGCAAAGGGCCTGTCTACCTGTTGATCTGAGAGAACATAAAAATAGAGCAAACTACAAAACAATAACCCAAAACATTATTCTGCTGTATTCAAATGTTTTCATGCTTTTCTCCCTACCAGACTGAAGATACCTTTAGAACTAGGCATCTTCTCCTCTTTGTATTGCTAGCACCTTTGAGTAGCTTCTCAATAAACATTGTAGACATAGATGAAAGAATATGTGAATTCAAGTGACTTTCTTAGCCACAAACTTTTCCCCCTTTAATTAGTCACTTAGGTGCACTCTCTTGGGCCCAGGTAGGGAATATATAAGTGGACTCCCACTACCTCCAATGTTTGTTTTGTCTTTGGGTTTCCCCAACTAAAAATGTATGCACAATTCAAGATTTAAAAAAAAAAATAGAAAAATATATTTTATTTCAAAATCTTGGTTTGCTGGGACAGAGGGAGGTTGGAGTAACAATGTGGATCTCCTCACTGGATTTGCTGCCCCCAAAGTACAGCTTAGAATAAACTCTCTCCAACCTGGTGCTAACCCGGGGATGGGAGCACAGCCCACCATGTTCTTCCTATGGGGTCCTGTTCTAGGAAAAGAGAAATAAGAGTAAGAGGAGACAATGAATTGACAGATAAACAAATTCAGACCAAAATCAGGAGCAATCCCTAGAAGCACAAGGGCATCCAGCTAGCTCTCGGAAAACCAAGACCTGCTGTTGGTTATGCCCCGTGGGGAGACCGGGAAGCCATGGTCTTGCAGGAGCCTTGGTCAGGTTTGGCATAAAGAAAGCAACAGTGCGCGGCTGGTGTCTGGAGAGAGTCTCGGCTCCTGCAGCAGGGCAGCCTCCAGACGGGGCGCTCCAGCTCCCGCCATCTGTAATGGCCGCCCTTAGGGGCTGACCCCTAATTCATCCTCTCCCATTCACTTCAAAGGGTACCCCATAAGGGAAAGAGACAAAAGACCGTCAAGGGGTCTTGGGAGAAGCAGGGAACTGGCTAAATAATTAGCCCTCCACCCTTCAAAGTGCTCTGTGATCATTAATTAATCCAGCCAACTGGGCTCTGTGGGCAGATGGAGGCTGTTCACCCTCCCTGGCACACCCAGGGCTAAATGAGCCTGGGGGGTGAGCAAATTTATACAGGCGTGGGCAGGCCACCGGAGAAGGAAGGGATCAAGGCCACGGGACTTCGGCTTTGAGATGTGATGCCAGCAAAACCTTTGGGATAACCTGAGTGAGGTGGCCAAAGAGGACAAGGAGGCTTTTGAGGAAGAATTCATCCTACGGATGGGCAGAATGGGACCAGTGGGTGGGCTTCTACTCCAAAGGCCAGGGGTAAAGGGAGGGATGGTTAGGGGTCTACAAGAGACTGCTGCTGTCCCCCCCCGCCATGAGACTAACTGGACGACAAGGAAGGAGGCTCTTCCTCGAACCCAAGAGACCCCTGCGGGCTCCCACCAACCCGTAACAGCAGCAGCCCCCGCCTTGAGCAGAACCCCTGAAGACCCCTCGGGCAGATCTCCCCGACAGGGACACCTGTTCAGACCATGGGGCTTCCTCAGACCCATCCCGTGGATCCTGCCGTGGCTCCTGCCACAGCTGAACTTGCAGTTCTCAGTGTTCCCGTCGACATTTTACCAGGCCCCCCACCTAACAATGTACACGCCTCGCAGTATGATCAGCTAAAGTAAGGATGCAGTTGAATATTTCCTCCCCACAAACGAACCCATCCTTTCAAATTCCATTTCCATCAACGGTTAGAATGGAAAATGAGTGGTGAGACTGACGTGTCACTAGGGAAGCCAACAGCTGATTCCTCAAGATTCATGAGATGTCCTCTATCCCCACAAAGTCACAGAAATGCCCCGTCCTCAGGCATCCAAGCAAACACACCCCAAAACTCAATTTCAGTGTCTTAAAGTTGTTTGGACTTGAGGACATGGAGTCATCAAAATGAATTATCACTATTCCTATCATTACCAAACACTTCCTCGGGGTTAGGCATCGAGCAAAGCACTTAACGCACATTCTTTTCCTCACCCCTCACGCTAACCTCATGAGATGGTCCTACTCTCCTCCCCACCTTTCAGAAGTGGAAACGGAACCTTCCAGAGTGAATGCAACTTGCTCAAGGACTCAACGTGTCTAAAGGAAAGAGCTGGTTCCCAAACTCAATGAAGAGAGATCGTGCCTCTCTCTTGCCAAGACAAGCCAGCCAGATACCCATGACAGCTGTCACCTCAGAGACCTTCAGGGCCACCCAGCGCCCCCCTTTCTCCCACAGGGCCTTTCTCAAGGCCTGGGGAGGAGGGGAGCCAGTTCCCTGAGGTTCCCTGTCCTCTCCGCAGTCGGGGCAGGAGCCACACAGCACATGGGCAAGGACCACAGCAGGTGGCCGTGGCACTGCGCAGGTGACACAACGGGCTGCAGGGCTGTGAGCCCGCTCAGAAAGTTCTCTGCGGTGCCAGCCCTGAGGAGGCCTCCGTGAACAGGCAGGGAGGGAGGACTCCCCCTCAGCTGTGTCCAGACAGCGTGTTCCAGCTCATCTCGTCACCACGTCCTGACAAGGCCAGCTCCGCACACCCCAGCCCCCCTTCCCGCCTCCAGCCTCCCCCGGCCTCGAGTCTCCCGCCGCAGTCTTGAGCTTCAGAGAGTGTTGGTTTTATGACTGGAGCTGTCGGCTGGAGAGACACATTTTAAAATTCATGACCTCTCCCATCAGGGTTCAGAAAAGAGATCAGACTCCAAGATGAAAGCTTAGTTTATTCTTTCAGTGGTCCTGCCAGACCTCCTCCCAGCTCCCTTCCACCACCACCCCCCTTTCTGTCTCTCCCTCACAGAGCTTTCCTTTTCCATTGACCTCCAGCATCTTCTGCATTTATCCCCGTTTAAATTCCCCCGATGAAACAGAGCAAAATGAAAAGTCCCCTGTTTGCAAACGGCACGTGCGTCCCTCTGTCAACGCGCGCTCGGCTATCAAAGGTATCTCCCCTTGTCAGGTAGGAACCGGCCACCGAGCGCGCAGCTGGACGAAGGAGATAGAGAGGGATTTTGAACGGAAAGGGAGTCAGGTGGCAAGGGTGACGACGTTTTTATTTTTCCAGGGAAGGCATCTGCTGGCAAACCATCCACCTGAGGCTTGGAGGTGGGCAGGGGTGCAACTGGGGCCCAACAGACATGCTGGCAGCAACCCATCCCCACAGACCTGCCAAGGCAAATTAAAAAGCCATGTGTTTGCTTCTGGCCACAAGGAGAAGCAACAACAGATATCCCCTTGGAGGAGTTCTTGTCTTGCAACTCCAGTCAGCTGTCCTCAGTCGCCCTTGGCTTGCAGCATTCCCCCTTTTGGGCCTTACTGAGGGCATCGGAGAGAGGCAATGCCTGTTTTCCTCATTCACACGGAGAATCGGGAAAGAGCAACCGCTTACCAGAAGAAGGTTGTCACACAGGCCTGTGGACTTTTCTAGCAGCTATGAGAAGCAAATGGAGAAGAGAAAGCAGAGCCTGCCGACTTGGGGAGAGTTGGCCAGTCACAGATTTAACATGCCCCAGCCAGAGCAAGACAGCATGTCCATTTCCAGGGAGGACAACACAAACAATGACAGGGAACTCTTGCTGAGAACTTTCTCCATGCCAGACACTGTTCTAAAACTCTTTACATTTATCAGCTTATTTAATCTGCACATCAACCTTAGGAGCTAGATATTAGTAGTCCCATTTTACAGGTAAGGAAACTGAGACACAAAGACGTGCGATCCTTTGCTCAAAGTCTCAAGGTCAGAAAGTGGCACCGGCAGGATTTGCATGTCGGCAGCCCAGCTCCAGAATCTTCTCTTACCTAATGCTCTTCTCTCAGCACAAGTCAGTGCCACATACAGGAGGGAGGCGTAGTGGACAATGCAGTCAATTCAAATGTTGCTGAGGTAGTAGACAGGACGTAGTCTTTGAAGGCAATGAGGTTACTGCCTCATTTTCACACCTGTAACTTTGGGCACATGATTTAACTATCTGAGCCTCCATCTTTCTGATCTGCAAAATACCATAAACACTCTACAAGGTTGTGGCACGATTCAATGGGATGATGTTATGTGCAACTTGTATTTCCCAGGATATGAGTAAAGTCCAAATTCTAATGTTCTAAGTCCCCACTTGCTTGACTTACCAGAGATACCATATTCTAGAAATAATTGTCTCCAAAGTGCAAGTTCCTCCAAGCTTACTTGTGTTCACACTGGTTTACCAGAAGTCCACTGTGCCTGTCTCTGGGCTGGGGCTCCAACGATCTCAGCCACCAGGACCAGACAGTCCCACCTCGAGTTACAACTGCTGGCTCAAAGCAACTCCCAGGGCAGAGTTGCACCCACACCCGTGGTGGGCATCTACCCCAACGACACCCACATGCTTCTCAGATCTGTCTCCTTATGCCCAAAGCTTTTCACAGGGGCGCCTCCAGCCCCCGTGAAAATAAGCATGTACAGAAAGATAGGCCAAAGAAAGTGGTTTTACCGATGACATCTCTGCCATAGATCCTGCTAGGCCAAAAGAACAAGGAGCCTACTTTTGTTTTGTTTGCTTTTGTTTTTGTTATGTGGTTGAAGATAGTCCATGTGCCAGGAACCATCGCAAAACACTTGTTTTAGTTGGCTAGGCTGCCGAAATGCAATATACCAGAAATGAGTAGGTATTTACGACAGGGATGTATTTGCTTTCAAGCTTACAGTTCTGAGGCTGAGAAAAATGTACAAATCAAGACATCATCAGGTGATCCTTTCTCCCAGAAGACTGGCTGCCAATGATCCTAGACTTCTCTGTCATATGTCAGGGCACACGACAGTGTCTATTGGTCTCTCCCTTCTCTTCTGAATTTCATTGCTTCAGCTTCTGGCTTCCTCTGGCTGTTTGTCCGAATTCATACCATTTATAAAAACTCCAGTAAGAGGATTAAGACCCACTCTGGGCCATGCCTTACTAAAGTAACCAAATCAAAAGGCCCTTAACTGAAGTAACCTAATCAAAAGGTCTCCCCCACAATAGAGATGGACTAACTCTAAGAACATAATGTTTTCTGGGGTCCATCAAGCTTCAAAATATCACAACACTTGACCTGCATTATCATGTTTAATCCTTCTGACACCTCTGTTTTCTCACCATTGGTCCCACTTTATGGATGAGAAAACTGAGGCTGAAAGAGGGAAGCAATATGCTGTTGCCTCACAAATAATCAGAGCCAGGATTCAAACCCAGGCTTGTCTGACTCCAGAACCCTCATCCTGAAACACCAGGCTGCACTTTTATAAAGGCCTATAAAGGATATTAGCTCTCCTTTCCAGGAGGCAAGAGACTTTCATTCTACCCCAGCTCTGTCTTTAGAAGCCAAATGGTTTTGAGTAAATACCTTCTTCCCTCAGCTTCAATTTCCTCATTTGTAAAAGGAGAAAAATGGAATAGGAAATCCAAATGGTGCCTTTAAGCTCTAGAATTCTGCAATTCCAAACATTAGCAACTAGAGAGACAAAGTTAACACATTTATACCACATCCTTCTCAGCTGGTACTTGGCATTGGGGAAAATTCTCAGAAGCAAAAGTACACACAAAAAATTAGGCGTAGGCTGTCTATCGGATTTATATATTATGCAGCAAAATGTTATTGTGCTGTTCTTTTTGTCTTTGAATGGGAACATCTAGGACTACATATGGTCATAATAGCACCGAGATGGAAGCTATTACTGACTGGCCAAACACATTTCCAATTCCAAGAATCTTCTCCCAGGTAACATGCTTGATGATGCTAATATTTAACCCCCTTCACCCAATAAATCATCTGGAAAGATATTTGACTTTTTTTTTTGGTAGAATTAACGTTGAGAATCTCACTTTTTAAAATATTGAATATAGCCATAGGAGTAAACATAACAAAAAAAGTCTTTGGGAAGAAATGAGAGAGAATTAGGGAGAAACGACACAGTATCCACCTCCTTGCAGTCATCCTCTTCTTTTTGGCTGAAGCCACTGCCTTCGTGAACATAGAGCTGGGATCCATGGCAGATGAGCCCTTAGCCCCACGAATGGGTAAAGATACTTCCCAAAATGAAGAGGGAGAGAAGACTGGAGCTGTCTGCTGGGCCTTCACATTGATTCACCTCAACACGCACCTAGTTCCACTTTATTCACGACACCCTGTCCTTGGCCACCCTTGCCATGACCCAGCAAGCTGTTGATAACTGTGACGAGGAACGCCAGTGCATCTTCAGGAGGGGCTCCCCATCCTGCCCGGGTGTACACATCGCAAAAATCTCTTTCTTTTAATTTTTAAAAAATTTTAACCAGGTTTTTATTCACTAATCTATCATTTGGTAGTGCAAATGCACAACCCAAGTGTTCCCAGAGAGACTGCCAAATTCCAAAAGATAGTAAAGCTTCATTGGCCCTCTCTCCAAATACTTAACATGTGCCTACCTTGCCAGGTGGCATCTACAAAGAAACAAAAAGACCCCATGGCATATGAGAGTGTTCTTTCATGAACTCTAACAGGTGTACAATGCTAATACATAGTGTTCATACTAGGGGTGTATGGAAAAAATTTACTAAGTGTGTGCTATGGATCCTAGTTAGTGGTAACATTCTGATAATGTTCTTTCATAACCTGTAAAAAATGTTCCACAACATGTAAGGTGTTGGTGAAGGGGTGACGTATGGGAATTCTGCACATTATGTGTGATTGTTTTGTAAGCTCACAGCTTCTCTAATAAAAAAATAAATAAAACTTGATAAGAAAAAGACCCCATCACGCCTGCAGTGTTCAGCTCGAGGGCCACCTCCTCCAGGAAGCCTTCCCCAGCACCCAGGTCAGGACAAGAAGCATGTACTCAGGGCCCCTGGCACTGTGTCCTCAGCATCCGTGGCATGCACCCGCTGCCCGCACTTTGTCAGCTTCCGTAGGCAGCTCCCTTTACCTCCTCTCCAGGGGGGTGGGGGCCAAAGACCTGACTGCCATGAAGGTGACCTTCAGACAATGATTGTGCTGCTGCTGCTGATGATGATTTAAAAGAAACAAAACATAACCCCTTTCTCAAGGATTCCTTGTGTGTCTCCTTCTGCCCCGAATCCTATCCAAGCTCTAGGAGGGGTTCAGCAAGCATCTGAGAGCGTGCCCAAGGTGGCCGCAGGAGGGCTGTCTCTTGCGGGGCACTGCTCTGATTTGTACCATCCTGCCTGATCTGCTTCAGCTGTATTGAAATGAAAAATGAATAGGAAGCAGCTCTTGCTGCTAAAGCATATGTGTCAGAAAATCATTATGAGCATTAAATTACAGCAGTAAAATGAACCAGAACTAATTTTGCAAATTAAGAACCAGTAATTTTTTTTTTCCACAGCCGCACCTTTTTCCTAAAAACAGAGCAAAAATCAGATTGAGCCTAATGGCATTGTTCCTGGGGGTAAGGATTTTGGGGGTGAGGCGGGAATATCTATAGAATCAGATATTTTAATCTGACAAGTACAGTAACATTTTGGAGGGTAGAAGGCAGATGTTGATTGGGCAGATGGTCAGAGGGCTGTCCCTGGGCCAAATGGTATACAGGAACGATCAGTTCTTAAACTGACATGGCCATGTATTTTACATGTAAAATTTATGTATACCTATTCCCCTTCCTCTCTTCTGTGCCCCCCTCCCACCTCCCCACTCCCGGGGCAAGGTTCTGCTGACACAAGAAACTAGCTAATTCCTAAATTTCTGACAACCTCTTATTTTCAGAAGAGACTGTGGCTGTCGGTCAAATCAAATCTAAAGCTCTAAACAAACCTTTAGAGCGTTGCCTGCTCACTAGAATAACAGGATATCTCCCTCCACCCCAGCATGAGGGAGAGACTGTCATTAGCTCATTGTCAGTGGCTAGGCACAAAGGAGCCAGGGCTCCCTTTCAACTGGCGATCTTGGGGGCAGATGTTAATTAAGTGAGTAACTTCTACCATCTCCTGAGAGCAGAGCTGAGCACAACTTGTTCCATAAGGAACCTTGAGGAAGAGAATGAGACACCCTGACTGGTCAGCAGAGACGGGGGGGTTTGCGGGGGCGGGGGGGAGGACTCCCCCTCCACCCTGTCTCACTCTTCCTGGCTTGGCTGATGCAAATAAGAGCTGTTCTGATACACCCAGCAAACTCAACTATTTATAGCCATGCAATCATAAATAAAGCTGTTTATAACACGGAGCCTTGGCCCTGCATTAGTTAAAACCGTAGACTGGCAGCTATAAATAACTCTGTTACATGCTCAAGTGTGACTACTGACTGATACTTCCTCAAATTATGACAAATAATGACAAGTTTGTTTGACAAACATCCCACTGACATTCATCTGATTTTGAATAAGCAGTGCTGCTTTTTTAATTTGGTCCCCGAGGCCCGGGATCTCAGGAACTTTCTTTATCCTTTCCCTCTCTCACCTTCTGTCTGTCCTCCGTGCAGTTGTTTTTCCCCCTAATCACTGGAAGGGATTTGGGGCCATTTATGGGAAAGCTTATTAAATCTACTTTTTTTCTCTCTCTCTCATGGGACAATTCTGCCGTAGGGGCCATGCAAGGTTCTGGGGAGTTTTGTTAATGACACAGACGCGGCAGGGAGGGGAGGGAGAAGCAGACCTGGCCGGGGTGTTGGGTAAGATAAGGTGGAAGGGAAAAAGGGGGGAAAGGCAGGAGTTAGTATCAGATGGCTGGGAGTCTTAGTCTCAAAGGGGGCCGTGAGGCTCAGAAATGATAGGCGCTGGTTACAGATCGACCGGTGAAGGACCAGGGACTCGCAGGACTGAGAAACGGTGCATGGTCTGAGGTTAGGGTCCCCAGGACTCGGGTTTTCTCTCTCTAGCTGGGCCAATAATAACAGAAGTCAGGACGTACATGGGATTTTAGAGCCCTAAAAGACCTCTGAGATGATCTCATCAAACTTAAGTCATTTTATAGGCTAAGAGTTGAGGTCAAAGAGGCTCCCACAGCTAGCAGAGCTAGACTGGAACTCGGCTCACTGGGCTCGGCCCGCGGCTGCTGCCATCGCCGTTAAATTAATTCATACATGGAAAGCGTTTGAAAGCATGACTGGTTCCTGTGACAGGCTGTGAGTGCTAGCTGTGGTGGGGTAGAGATCAACAGCTAGTTCTTTGTGCTGCCTGTCTCTATCTGTACTAAGTCTTTAAAAGTAACATATATACTGCTTCCCACCTTCCATGCTGCATGTCACTGCATATATGGACTTTTAGCATTATGCCATTTACACAGTCCCCCTGTAGCGCATACATTTCACAATCTATCCGACACAGAGCTTTCAGGCTAATCTTTCAACCCTACACCCTAGTTATAAAACTGCTGCACAGGTCATGCCAGAGTGGAGGGATCACCGGAGAAGGGCGTGGCACTTTAATTTTTTGTGCTGTAGATGCCTCGCTTGCCTCACCCTAGCCCTGACCCTGCTTCCCTTCCCTCAGCAAAATCCAAAGCATACAGTCAGTGAGGGTCACCCAACTTGGTGAGTGAGATTAATTCCACTGAACTGTATGCTTGGGAGTTTGTGTTGTATATTTTTAATGTTTTTACAATCTAAAAAAAAAAAAAAGAGCAACTAAATAGACAATGACAATTAAAGGCAATGCATGATCCTGGACTCAGTCTTATCATGGAGAAGAAAAGGCCCCGAAAGACATGATTGGGATGAATGAAAAAAAAAAAAAAATAGGAAAATAGACGCAAGATTTATATCAATGTTAAAGTTCTTGAACTTGATAACTGCTCTTAAGGTGGTTACATAAGTGAATATCCTTGTTCTTAGGAAAAGTGCATGGAAGTAGTAAGTATTCAAGGAGCAGCATGACAGAAAATAGATTAAAGAAAGAAAGATGATAGATGGATAGATACGTAGATAAATACATAGGTAAGACAAACTGGACTGATAGGTAGGATGACGTGGCAAATGTGGCAAACTGCTGGTGGATCTGCCATGTATCTGGGTGAGGGTATGCTGGAGTTCTCTTTTTTTTTTTTTTACCGGGAGGTACCGGGGATCGAACCCCGGTCTCTCCATATGGTAGACGGATGCTGAACCTCTTGAGCCACATCCGTTTCCCGATGCTGGAGTTCTCTGTATGAGTTTTGTATTATTTTTGCAACTGTCTTATACGTTTGAAATTATTTCAAAATACAAAGTTTAAAAAAACCTCCAGTGGGTTCCATGGCTGCAAATACCTACAGATTTCTCACCGTGGCTCTCAAAGACCTCAGTAACTGGCTCCACCTACTTCTCCAGGCCAAGTCCATGCTTTACCCCAAAGTTTACTCCTCACTCTTTCCAGAACATACACCCTCAGATAATTACCTGCCACAATATATTGCTTCCTACTATTCCCTTTGACAGGAAAGCCTTCCCTTTGCATTTCAAAAGCTTGACCACCTTTCGAGACCCATTGCAAATGCCCAAGGAAGCCTCTGCTGCTTGATCAGGCAGCCTTGATATTTCTTTCTTTGGCATCTCCAATACTCCTGTTTATAGGTCTCTTTCAGCCCTGGCCTGTCTTAATCTTGCCTTACATTTATTTGGGAACGTGCTTCTATTTAATCCTCCTTCCTAGTGGTAAGGTGGCAGAGGGCAGGGACACCACCGTTTTGATATCATAGAGCACAGAGTATACTAAGTAAGGGTGAGGGATTTTAAAGGCCTACTTCCTAAAAGTGCAAGCAAAGCCAAAAAAAAAGGCTTTGAAAGCACTAAACAACAGTGTCAATTAATGAATACTTGCTGAAAGGTGTAAATAAGTAGCAAAACACATAATGGACCCTTGAAGGTTTGCACCAGCCCAGCCTTCACAGCAAATGTCCACCTGGCAGGTGTGTGCTTTCGCGTACTGACAACAGACACAGATACTGGCAAGAAGTGCCCAAGAAGTGGAGATGAAAGAGGCCACAGAACTGGGAAATCTAGGCAGTTAAACAATCTGGAGGATTGAAAAGGCAAGAATCTCATCAACCCATCAGCTGGCCAGCCATCAAACATTTATTTAGCGTCTGCAAAGCACACGACATGGAGCCATGCATTAAAGAGATGTTTTCCCTGCCTCTGGAATTTACAATCAGCTCCACTTCCTACAGTTTTTCCTACCCGACCGGCCGGTACAGTATTAAGACCCATGAAACTCCAAGTCTCTTTTCGGCCCCCAAATTCTTATCTCTGTGATAAGAGAATTTGCCAAAGGTTGCCCAGCTTCCCTATGGCTGCCCCATCAACCTCCCTCTGCCTGGCAGCACCACAGGCTGTTTGAGCTCCTTTAAATACTCATGGACACAAGGCAGAACTAACCCCATCAGAATCAGCCCATCCCCGGAGGAGATGCAGAAGAGAAAACTTCAGCTGACACGCTAACCGCCCAAGAGAAAGGGCACAAATTAAACACTCCTGTAAGAACGGGGTTCCCCTTTCTTCCTCAAAAGCTACAAGAGAAGGAAGGCGTGAGGCGGGAGAGCGGCTTTGGGTCTCTTTGTGCTTTTAACAGTTACACTTGGCTATGCAGATGTCGCTTCCAATAAACACCAGGGCTTTCCCGGGCCTGAACTTTAATTGAAGGGATTGTTCCTGTTGGTGAATGGCTGGGGAATTAATTAATGTAAAGCCAACCAGTTCATAAATGCCTGCTTAGTGAGCAGTCCCAGAGCCCTGGGGAGCTCAGCTCCTGGGGTCAGCCCTGCCCCAGGACTCCGTGAAGGCAAGTGATACTTATTATCACCGTCAGCCCCTCGCTCCACCCACCAGGGACACGGAGCCATCACCTGGAGCCCGGGTTTTGCCTGCAGTGGGCACACGCAGCAGCCCTCCTGTTTCTCTGGGGCTGACACTGCCCTGCAGAAAACCCTGTCCCATCTTAGAGTCAAGTTCTGGATCTTTGGCCCATGACTCAACTTTCTTTTCGAGGAAAGGTTTCATCTGCATGTCTTAAAGACAGGAAAGGACCCCGAGATGAGAATAAGCTGTTTCTAACCCACCCCACTCGCAGTTTGGTTACTTGCGCTCTCTGTAGGCACACACACACTGAAGCAATGCCACACACGTGCAGTTTCTCTAATCTGCATTACAGTCATCACCTAACTCAAAAACCAGTTCTGATAGGTGTATGTCCAAGAGACTTAAACCTCTGGGCTGTCCATGTGCCAGTTGGGTCCTGAATCTCAACAGAGTTGCAACACCTGCTCTCCAGCTCACTTGACTCACCCAGGACAACTAACAAGGACATGATGTTGGACAATGACCATGCCAAGGAACAGAGAGAATCTGCAACTGCAAGCAAGATAGTCTCATCCAAAACAACCCAGGTGTCCATCAACAGATGAATGGATAAACAAACTGTGGTCTATTCACACGATGGAATATTATGCAGCTGTAAGAAGAAATGAAGTCATAAAGCATATGACAACATGGATGAACCTGGAGGACATTATGTTGAGTGAAGCAAGCCAGACACAAAAGGACAAATACTGTATGAATGCGTTACTATGAACCAAATATATTGTGTAATATAATTTGATTTAAAAAAAATTATATGTATCCATTAGATTTAATTGAGAAATGTATATATTTATTCACCTGTGTTTACTTTTTAGTTTTTGTTTATATTTTCAATTATTAAATGTACAAAAAAAAAAAAAAAAAGATAGTCCCATCCATCTGCCCCATGAGATCTAAGACCCCTTTCAATTAGAGGTGGAGTGGGCATCACCATCCCAGAATCCTCAGACTGGGGAATGAACGATGGACTAGAGTAGACTTATTGTTATTCTACTATAGACTTGTTGCTATTCCAGCAATGGAAGAACTTCTATCATTGATGTGGAGGCAGTGGCCACTGGAGGTTTTAAGGGGAGGGAGAGGCAAAAAAACAGGTGTAATTAAGGGGGCATTTTCGGGACACTGGAATTGTCCTGAATGACTTGGCAATGACAGATACAGGCCATTACACATCTTGTCATAACTTACAAAATTGTGTGGGAGAGAGTGTAAACTACAATGTAAACTCTAATCCACACTTAGTGGCAATGCTCCAAAATGCGTTCATCAATTGTAACAAATGTACCACACTAATGAAGGACGTTGTTAATGTGGGAAAGTGTGGGAGGGGGAGGGAGTGGGGCGTATGGGAATCCCCTACATTGTTTATGTATCACTTATGAATCTAAGAATCTTAAAAAATAAAAAAATAAAATAAAAACCAGTTCTGATTTGAAAATGGCAAATGGACTCTTCAGGTAACCTCTTTCCTAAGAATGGATGATGGAAAAAAGAAGGGGTAAGTGGACATGCAACCGCTATATGGTCACACCCCATTGAACACAGACGAGGCGGCTGTATTTTCCCAGGTTCTGCTGACGTGGCATGTCCAGGCCCTACTTCTGTTTCTGCTGGTGAGGGTCTGCTGCCTCCCTTATCTAAACTCTCATGGGTGCAATACTAAAAACTCCCTTTTAAGCTTTAAAAAACAAATGCACTATGATGCTAACAGTGGCAGAATAGAAGATGGTTTTATTTTTCCTCATACTTTGCTGTCATATTGAAACATTCTATGTTCTATGATTCTATGTTTTATATTCAAGACAAAGTGGGTGATGTGAAAAAAGAAAATTATTTTAGTTTCTTAGAAGCCCACAAGATCCTGGGGTTGGCTTTGGCAGCTTTATCTGACATTGGCACAAGTGGTCTTCTGGTCTTGAAAATTAGTCTGGGTCATAAAGCACGGAGACTATGACAGTCTCTGAAATTGGATCCTGGACTGCTGGTTTCTGTCTTAAGGAAAAAGCAGGAAGTGCAAGAGAAGTTTATCCTTGGAAACTCCATTCTCTCTTTTCCGTGTTCTTATGCCTCTTCCAGAGCCCTTGGCACCCTCGCAGTCCCCATAGCTTTCCCTGCTTTTTGCTTCCCTTGCCATTACTTAAAACACACTCTGAGGAAAGGATCTGGTATCAGTCATTTACACTTTAGTACAAATTAAATTAATCAGTATATTTTTTAGCCTCAATGTTTTGAGTCTAAAATATCTGCATTTTAACTGGATATGCATAACAGCAAATGAATAAAAAAGCTGATCTCTGCATCTCCTGAAATCAGACATCTAAGCTCCTAGCTCCTCCATGTGTGGAAAACGGAGGCCTTTGGAGCAGTCATGCAGCTGACTGCAATAAATGTTTCCACTTTTGCTATAGAACAGGGGTTCTTTACCAGGGCTCCGTGAGCTTGAACTGAAATTCAAAAGAACATTGTTCTTGTGGGGACGTGTTGGTGCAGGTGTGATATATTTATTAAATAACCCACAGTGTAGTGTGGACTTAGTAAGGGGTCCGTGGTCTTCACCTGACTGGCAAAGGGGTCCGTGGACCAAAAAAAGGTTAAGAGCCGCTGCTCTAGAAGATCACCATTTAATACCTCTGTCTTTTCAGAAACAGCACGCGGTCAGGGGATTCTGCTAAGTGGGGGTGACTGCCTACGATGTGCGGTCGGCCAAAATATTCACAGGCCCGAGGCTTTTGAAAAACCTCTATTCTTACTTGAGAACTGTATTTACTACACACATAACTGTATACACTGAGTGGCCAATAAATAAAAATGCATGATTTTGAGTACTCTATTTTGGAAACAGATGAGGTAACTGTATCCCAGAGAAGTTAAATAATTTGGTGAAGGCCATTCACTGGCAGAAGGTCAGGCTTGAGCTGGAAAGGAGGATTTCTCTTGCTTCAGCACAATGCCTAACTCAAGATGCGGACAAATGCAACCACTTCAGGCTGATATGCAGTCTCAAATACCTGAACGCCCTCCCTGGTGTTCTCTCCCTTCCTTTTGGGGAATTCTTGCAAACAGTTTAAGAGATGAGACCGAATGAACCAACACATTTCTGATACACCCTCCAAGCCTTCTCGACTTACTAGCTCATGCTCTGCAGATAATGGCAATACAAAAAAAAAAAGGAAAACTTAAGAAAGGAACCATCATTTCTCACTGCTGCCTTTTCCTCATTTCTGATCCTTAACTCAATAGATGTGGTCAATCCCTGGCTAACCACGCACTGCCCCGCACCTAAAGAGAGAAAGGCAGAGCCTCAAAGAACTGCCCCAGGTGGAGTTTCCCAGTTGGAAGTCCATACCCCAAAGCAGAGGGGTGGATTAGAGTTGGGTTTCTATTATCCACAGGTGGGATATCAACCGTAGACTCTGCCCCTGGTTAGCTCTGGGCTCGCCTTTCCCCTGGGCCCTGTGTGAACAGAAACTAGGCCCTCTCATGGGTGTGTGCGCTGGGTTATTTTCCTGTTTTATCCTGCCGTCAGGCTCCTAACACCAAAATCAAATCTTGACCTAGGCCTGTCCACGTGTGCCAAATAGAGACTCTCAGGACCCGGCATGTGTAGATGTGTTCATTTATTCAGTTAAGTATGTTAAGTGGCACTGGGCCTGGCCTGCACTGTATGAAAAAGCCGAATGCACAGCTCCTGCTCTTGATAAGCAGATGTGGCAATCAGAAAAAAAAAAAAAAAAGGGACAAATGCTAAGAGAAGCAAATTAATTTGTACCCAGATCAATAAATGCCTCTTTACCCCTCAAGTCACAGCTCAAACGTTACCCTCTTCAAAAAAGGCTTCCCGGTCATCTGCAAGTGGTGACCTGCTTCCTCTACTACAGCATTTCTTATGTTAAAGAATTATTTCGAAGCATGTCTGCTTCACTCTACATTGTGTGTGAAAGAAAGATGGTGGAGGGGACAAGGCAGGAAGAGTTACTTCTACCATGTCTGTTTACCCACAGTATCTGGGACTTTCAGTGAATGAATGAGTGAGCGCATGAAATTCCTGCTCTCTTGACCTCAGCAAAGATTTCCTCCACCCCAATGTGTGTCCCGCAGTCCAAACAAGAAGGAAATTTGCTCATGGGCTCCTTAGTATATAGAGCGTGGTTATTTCCAGCTCGTGACGTAAACTTACAGAAGAATTTGTCTATAAGCAAATCCATTTGGAGCCGTGAAAGCCTCTCTTTGCCCAATCAGAAGGATTGTTTTGGAATCTTTGTTTTTTCAGGAACTTCACTGAAGCACGTGTGAGCGTGTGTGAGTGGGAGTGCCAGTCCTGCATGTCACCCAGCAGAGTCCTCGCTAACAGGCGTCCCTCCAGCAGGTGGCAGTGGGACGGAGGGCGTGGAGGGGTTTGCCAGGAAGATGGGGAGAAGAGGCCTGCCAAAACCAATCCCATTAAGTCTTAATGCTCATTCGGGGCCTGTCACAGGAGGGGAAACCAATGAACTCCGAATGTCAGGGTGGTTATAGTGTCTGTGAATGACTTGATAATGTGATTGTTGAGAATTTTACACAGTAATGACAATGGCCACGATCAAAGCCAGGCAGGCCTGGCTCCAAGCCAGTTTCTATCACGGCGGTTGCCACTTCAGGCCAGGTGCACTGGGTGCCATCATTTGAGCTTGCTCCATCTTGTAGCCTGCTTCTTTCAAGAGAAGGCGATAATCTCCCCAAAAGGTGGCTCATAGCGTCATAATTTTTGCCTGTTCTTACAAGAGGAATAAAGGCCTTTTACACCAGAAATGAGGTGAGTGTAGAAATGATTTGTCACTCTCGTCTCTCTCCATGAAATAAGGAAATGAGACATGGATAGCAAGAAACAGTCAAAAGAAAGAGTGAGCAAATATTCGAGGACAGGACACAATGAACTCTAAACAGATCCAAGCCAACCCTTCCTCTTTAGTTTTCCAGCCAGCCAGTAGCACAGCTCATGGGAATCAATATTCAGCAATTTACCAATACTTATTGACCACAGCTCTGGCAAAAGACTGCCTTCGCCAATGGGAGGACAGAAAGGGCAGCAGGAGGCCTGGGCCTCGCCTACAAGTAACTTCTGATTTAAAGGGGATAGATATATCTAAGCAAAATAAATTTTCATTATTCTACAGATAACTGAATGAAATGAGATATGGGGTATTAGAGCAGGAAAAAAAAATCCTTACAGATCTTTTTACAAACCTCACCTACTTATTCCTTCAAACTTCATTCACTGAATGTTCCCAGAGTCCTACTACAGTGAGGTAGTCCTTTTCTTGGTAATATACTTTCTTTTTTTTTCTTTTTTTTTTTTTTAAAGATTTTATTTATTTATTCATTTATCCCCCCCTTGCTGCTTGTGCTCGCTGGGTCAGCTAACCACGCCGTGCGGGCGGGCTTGCCTTCACCAGGAGGCCCGGAGAACCGAACCCGGGGCCTCCCATATGGTAAACGGGAGCCCCACTGATTGAGCCACAGCCGCTTCCCAGGTAATATACTTTCTTATGTTATTTTGTCTTGCTTATTTTACCTTTGGTGGGAGGTGCAGTGAATCAGAGAACATTTCGTATTGGTTTGGGTGGCTTGGTAAGGAAACTCTTCCACGGGCTGAAGCCACTTCATTCCATAACCAGGGAGCAATCATGGAATCTGAGCATTATAAAGCCCTTGAAGATGATCCTTCCAATGTTCTCATGGGAAAGATGAAGAAGCTGGGTTACTCCTGCAGAGCAACTCAGCCACTGCGTGGTGGGACTGGGGGTCAATCTCCAAAGCCACGAGCCGAGCTCATTGCACTGCTCTCAAAGACTTTTCGAGAAGGCGGCTTACACTCTTAATTTCCTAAGGCTGCCATAACAGAGTACCACAGACCTGGAGACCTAAGACAATAGAAATGTATTCACTCACAGTTCTGGAGGCCAGAAGTCCAAAATAAAGGTGTTGGCAGGGCTGTGCTCCTTTTGGAGGCCCTAGGGCATAATTCCTCCTTGTGGGTCCAGACACTCTTCGGCTAACAGCCTCATCAATCCAGTCTCTGCCGCTGTCTTCACTTGGCCTTCTCCTCTTTTCCCTGCATGCTCTCCCCTTCTGTCTCTTATAAAGACACTTGGCCTTGGATTTAGGGCTTGCCTTGATAATCCAGGATAACGTCATGCTGAGATCCTTACCTTAATTACATCTGCGAAGACCCTTTTTCTAAATAAGGTCACATTTCAAGGTTCTGGGGCATATCTTTGGAGGGGCCACCATTCATCCCACCACCCCTCTTCTAGTAAGGCTGTTCACCCCCAATCAGAGTTGAAGCACTCACTTTGGACACACTGAGTGCTGCCTACACACTGGATGCTGGGTATTAGTTTGGCATCAGAGATACAAGTTGCATAAGGCATGGTTCCTGCCCTCCAGTAGTTTTTAGTCTGGGAAGTCAGAGAGAAAAGCAAGTTGGTAATTATAATACAATGTGACAAATGTCAGAAAGAATAATTGGAAAAGTCCCATCACTCATGAATCCCATGGCCCATTTCCCTGATAATCCCCATATTCCAAGCAGTGTCACCTTCTTTTTCTCATGTGTCACTGAATCTGCATAACCAGAAAAATGAGAACTGATAGGGGAAGGAGGTTTCTTCCCTGAAGAGGTTCCTCTAGACCATGCATATGTCTGTCTGAATATTAAAATAAGAGTGGACATTTGGTGCAAGCACTGCACTTGGGGGCACGGTGCTGCTGACGTCTGAGCAGAGAGGATCTCAGAGTCAGAAGTACTCAGAGGTGGACAGGAACGACAATTCCCTGAACAGGCATCTGCAGCTTTGTACGCAAAGCTACGGCGTGGATGGATGCCAAGAAGTGGGCATGCTCTTCCGCTGTGGAGTTAAGCATTTTAATAGTTTAGTTGTGCAGGACCAGATCCGAGCTCCCACGTGAAAAGTTGCACTCTTAGCACCCCAGATAGGAGATGGTCTGGCTTACAGACGGTGAAACAGGGCAAGTGCATTTTTCCATTTCAAAAACGGGTATTCTAAAACCCCCTCCCCTAAAGCTCCTAAGGGCCAAGGGTCTGGGAAGCTACCCAGGAAGATAAGGATGGCAGTGGCGAGAAAGCAAAGAACTACCCTCTCAATTGATTCTAGATGACTTCTGTTTCAAAGCAGAGATTTCTTTCTGTGGCTAATATCTTCCACAATTCAGGAGGCAAACTGTGAACCATGTTTATTCTTGACAGCTGGTACATGCAGGTATAAAGGAGACTTGTAAGTCGGCAATGTGAAAGCGGTTGGAATATTGTGATTCAGGAATAAAACTCTAATTTGTTTATTAGAGTGACTTTCTTGATTTCTTGAAGGGAAAAAAAAAACACATACATAACTATCTTATAGCAAAATGACTTTTTATATTTTTTTAAATAGTTGAGACTCAATGAATAAGATATAATAATCCCAAATTAGCCCTTATCTTCAGTGCCCTGTTATTATCTTTGAAAAAAAAGAATTAATTCCTGGAAGGGAGTTTCTAAGCAATTTGGCAAGGACCTACCAGCTGTCCAAGGGAAGTTAAAAGCACAGCCGCAAAATTTTCTAGAAAACCATTCTTGGTGATTCTGTACAATAAAGAACTTTTCATGCCTGGGATAAGCTGCAGTTGGAAAATACCACCTCACAAATTCCAATCTTTCCTCTGCAAAATGATTGTGTTGAGTCCCCAGTGTAATATCTTGACAAATAGAAACAATAATAATCATAATCATTATCAAAGCCTCCTTCATTTGTCTATCTCTGGTACTACAAAGAGAATACCTGCTTATACAGCTGAGAAATATTGTGGAAGTGGGGAGGGATGGGGAATTGAATTAGCTAATTCCTAGATTCTCTCAGCTTATACTTAAACCAAAAAGGATAATTTGAGCTGATCTTATCTAACTCTTAAGGATGAAGTAAGCCCGGCCATGATATCACGCAAGGTAGGTCCCATCCATTCTTCTTTTCAAATTCAGCCTCCCAGAAGCAGCAAGAAACTCCATCCTTCAAAGAACAGAGAGAAGCAGGTGGTAAATTCTGTCTACAGATCTCATTTAGGGGAAGGTCTACCAGATATACTGCTTATCAGATGGAGTCCCTTTTTCTCTTCCAGAGTTGATTCGTTCACACTGTTCTCACAACAGACATTTACTGAGGGCCAACTATGTGCCAGGTACGGTGCTAAGGATGGGAGAGAGGAAGACAGAAAAGTAAACAAATTAGAATACAATGTGGTAAGTGATATGACAGAAGCATATGCAAAGTGCAATCAGGGAGTAATCTAGGAAGCCATTCCTTAAAAGCATATGATGGAGAACAAAATTGAGATAAAGGTTAAAATTTAAGCACTATAAGCTATTGACTGAAGGAGCAAAATCCATTGGCCCAGATGTGAAATGGCAGCTATGAAAAGTAAACCCCCTTTTAGTTCCTGATTAGAGCAAGCGAATTCTTCTGTTTTCATAGCTTCTACAGCCGCCTCCCATCATCCAGCTCTTAAATGGAAAATTGTCTAAATTTAGCATTCTTTATTTGCAAGAAAAAACAATATAATCAAACCTCTTATTTAAAATCCCTGGAAAGTAAAAGGCAAGTCTTTCCCTCTCAGAGGCGGAAACTGTTCATTCCTCATCCATATCCATTTCAGATATGAGGTCACATATCAGCTTCCCATCCCCTAATATCCTCGACAGATCATCTTTTGGCATCTATTTGTCCCCTTGAGAGGCGGCTCAGTGCCTTATGTGGCAGCCTGCTTCACTGTTACACTAGCTCTAACAATTAGAAACGAATTTTCTTTTCTATGTGACCTCGAACCAAGCTCCGCTTCCTAGCAACACACCAGCCATTGGTGCTACAGATCTTCTCTACAGCAGACAGAAAGACTTCGCTGGAAAAAAGTTTTAACCAAGGGTGTCTTATTCAGCCAACAGCTGTCAATTGCAACCAGGAAGACATTTCAAGAATGAATTCAGGGAAAGGTCAAGCAGACTACTAGAAAAAGAGGGAGAATAAAATGAAACAGCTCCCTAACCAGTACTTCCCAAGGTTTTTTCAGGGCACGGAAATATGGGACACAACAAATATGGGACACGACCTATGTGTAGGGCACGATGATGCAAATGGCGGAGGATGTGCAGAGCCAGAGGGGCCAACCCAGGGGTTGGGATGTGCCTAACGGCTCCCACTGACCCAGACCATCCCCATTATACACCCCCCCACCTCCCACTCCTGCCCCAGGACAAGGGGTCGCAAACATCAGGAACACTAGTGCAGCTGCCCCTGTTGGACAGCTCCGCCCCAAGCAAGAGGTGGGCACTGCAAGAGCCAGAGTGCAAGATCCATTTTCACCTCACTTCATTTTCAAGGACAAACTACATCCCCATGATCCAGAAGGCCAAATCTTAGCATTACCAAACTTTGTCACAGGTTTCATTGATTGTCTAATTGATCATACCTATCAGATTATCCAATTAGTCACAAACATTAAGTAGTGTTAAAACCTGCTAATTTGGTGTAGCAAGAAAAAGATGACTGAACTGGAAAATATTGCTAGGACGGGCTTAAGGTGTCCACTATAATGCCCTTAACCACACTTATAATGCATCTTTGGGGTTTTCTGTCCTCTACAAATGAAGCTCTTTCTCTGAAAAATCATGCCTCACATTCACAGAATTGAGCCCCAAGAGGCATGTTTGAATCACATGACCTTTTCCCTCTCCCCAACCCCCAAACTAGACTGGTTTTGAGGGTAGCAGCAATGACTTTGACCCAAGCTGAACCCTCACATTCTCTCTCCTGGGAATTTGAAATTGGGACGAAGATGGCTAGGCTAACTGGGCTGGTTGGGTGATGGTCAAGACATAAGCTCAGCCACTATAAGCAGACTGTCTTCCTTCATTTTGACAGATGGAGAAGGTCAGCCTGGAGAGAAAAGAATGGGGCAGATGCCAGACAGAAATACAGATCAGAGCCTCATGATCATCTCCCAAGGAGCCCAGTAGCCCTTGGATTCTGTACAACACTCCCCAAAACCCTTCCTCCACTTTCTTTTTTGCTTAAGCCAGTTCATGCTGATTTCCATTATTAGCAAGAGGACTTGATTAAGACTTAAACGAGCACCAAGAAATAAAATTAATGAGTAAAGACTTCATTTCACATAGAGCATGATATATGCTAACTACAACATTCCTTAATCAGGCACAAAGTAATTGTAAATCTAAACATTTTGGGAATCCTTGAGCTTTGTATCCTTGTTTCAAAGAAACTATTGATTTTATTCCACCAATTTCTCATTAAATTAGAGTTTAGTAAGTGTTTATTTCATGCATAATACAGAGGATTCTGAACAATTTTAAAAAGTCCTTTCTTCCCCTTAAAGTATTCATAATTTAAGTAAAAAGATAAAGTTTACACCTTGATCTCGAGCCCCATGTCTCATCTTATCGGAGTAATGTTGAGTTTTCAACATTCATAAATTGAAAATTTCTGTTTACCCCGTCCATTGACACATTTTACACTGACACTTCTCAACTAGTCTTTGTGTGCCAAATGCAGATCTCTATAAATCAGCTGAAAAGTGAACATTTTGAGCTATTGCTTGTTGGCATTGCCAGCCAACATTTTGGTTTCAGTCGTTGCCATTTTTATCTGCACAGCAAATGTGTCCGCAATTACGTGGGTTTTGCCGCTATGGTTTTATAAAAGTGAGTGGAAAATGGAAAAATGAAAGCACTTAAATGTAATTCTCATGAACTTAACACAATTGAAGCAAAGCTGGAAATTGGGCAGCCCCAATGTGGTTAAATACTTACCAGATTTAAGCCTGTGAAGGAAAACAATGAAATTAAAGGCCTTTTATGAAATGCTGTAAATATATCTTCAGGGATTGAAAAGCAGAGGTGTAATTAGGGATTTTATAATTTTTTACAGCCTTTTGAGAATGACTTTTCCTCTTCTATTGTTCTGCTTTCTCACATTCACAGGAGATAGACGTTTCCAGGGAGGTATTACTTATGAAAGTGGTAAACTGCCTGCAGACCAATCCAGACCTGGGCTTTGTAGGTCTTGGACTAGAACTTGCTCTCCTATTTGTTTTCTCAGCTCCACAGTAAGGTAAGGAGGGCCCTTGTCTTGGGCTAACTCTCTGCCCCTTCTTTTCATAATTCATTTTTTATGCCTTCTTTCCATTCATCTACAATTGGAGTCTTGGTCCAACCCAGTGGTTCTCAACCAGGGACACTTTTGTCCCAGAGGCAATGTCTGGAGATGTCTTTGATTGTCACTACCTGGGGAGACAGGGGGGAGTGTTACTGACATCTAGTGGGTAAAGGCCAGGGAAACTGTTATAATATACGGGACAGCCCACAAGAACAAAGAATTATCTGACCCAAAATGTCAAAAGCACTGACGAAGTGAAGAACACCCAGTGGCGCCTAAACTCTCCTTTTAATTTAGGAACGAGATTTCTATTTTAAAATTCCCTTCATCCAATAAACTCTCTCTGGTTATGGGTTTTCTCTCAAAATGGTGTGGGGTAAATGACTGTGTACCTGTTGCTGGAGGTAGGCTGGAAAGGGACTAAACAATACCCACATTCCCTGAGAATTGACCATGAGCCCAGCAAGCACTGCCCCAAGAGACTTTTCTGTGTTAGGACAGGGAACCCTCAGAACAACCCAGTGAGGTGGTCTACCAAGATGCTCATGTGACAGATGCGACATCTGAGGCTACGAAGGTTTAAGGAAGGTATTTGAAGTCACAGAGCTCATAAGTAGCAGAACCAGCAGTGGAATTCCACGAATCTAGACTAAGACTTGCTAAAGAGGGAGCGGATGTAGCTCAAGTGGTTGAGCGCCTGCTTCCCATATATGAGATTCTGGGTTCGATCCCCGGTACCTCCTAAAAACGAACAAACAAACAAAAAAAAACCCAACTCTCATTGGGGAGCGGATGTAGCTCAGTGGTTGAGCGAGGTCCTGGATTCAATACCCAGTACCTCCTAAAAAAGACTTGCTAAAGGCAAGAAACTCCAGAAAAGCAGGTGAGGTTCCAACACAACATTGAAAGGAAAGAGGAGGAGGAGAACAAGGTAGGAGCCCACTCGGGCCAGACTCCACTTGGTCAGGAATCCAGTCCACACGTGGCCTCGGCTTCCTGGTGCTGATTCAGCTGCAAGAGCTGCAGTGCTCAGTGCTCCAGCCAGACACACTGTTCACACTGGCAGCTCTGCTGCTTGATATTCTCAACCCACAGCTGTGTCATGGCAAAATGGAAGAGACTTTCTTTCTTGTTCGGTCTCATTACTTTCTGTTAACTCAGAACTTGCTTTGTGCAAAAGCTGCAGAACTGCGAAGAGCCGCAGAAAACATACGGTATGTTTAAATACGTCGGCGCAATATGCTGACCAGCGAGGTCTGTTTATTAAAATCTTTACGTAGGGTGAAGTTCAGTCGAGCCGACGTCAGCTAGTTGGCGGACGGGCCCTGTTCTCAAGACCAGGCTGCTGTTTGTCTTCTTTACTGAGCTGACAGGGAGCATTCTGGAGGATACATTATGCCAAAAACATCTGTTTTGCAGAAAATCAACAGTGGAAAGCAACAGCTCCAAATGGAGCTAGTGTTTTGAAGGGCTCTTATCTGTCAATAGATTAAACTGCTATTTTTATCTAAGGAGGAAACTAGAGGAAGCGTAAGCCAGCTTAAGAAGAGCGGAAATGGGTCTACTCGGTGGACACAGAGTGGTGTTTTCTCCTTGAGTCGCTGTTTTAAAATCACTTAGAGAACTATCTCACCCTGAAGCAGAGAACTTGGGGCTGGTTTTTCCCCTTTCTTTTCTTTCCACTAGAAAGCATGCGCCCGAATGGAGCAAGATGCTAAGGTACAGCTGCTTAACCTTTATCTGCTCCACAGACCCCTTTGCCCCTGAGGTGGAAACCACGGCTCCCTTACTAAGTCCACACTCCACTGTGTGTGATTTAACAAGGTTATCCCACCCGCACCAACACGGCCCCACAGGAATGTTTTTTTGAATTTCAATTCAAGTTCACGGACCCCTTGTTAAGAATTGTGCTAAGGGGTTGCCCCTGAAGAAGGACTTGGCTCTTCACATACTTTCTTATATAAAAACAGGCAGATACAGACCTGATGGGTCTTTGGGGAAGGAACTAAATGTGGCACCAAGGTTTTTATTAGGTTAATAAGAACACTGTATTAGTCAGCCAAAGGAGTGCTGATACAAAATACCAGAAATCGGTTGACTTTGATAAAGGGTAGAAGCTTACAGTTACCAGGCCATAAAGCGTAAGTTACTTCCCTCACCAAAGTCTGTTGCCACGTGTTGGGGCAAGATGGCTGCCAACGTCTGCCAAGAAGAGTTCAGGCTCCCTTCCCAGGACTCCATTTCTCTCCGGGCTCAGCTGCTATGCTCTCTCCTTGAGGCCAGTTGTAGACTATCAGGCGAAAGGCTCTGTCTCTCTTCCCAGAGCTTCTGCCGTGTCTAAAGAGCCATCTCTATTACTCTGTGTTCTTCTCCTGTGTGTTCACTTCCCGGACTCCAGCTCAAAACTCAGCATCAGAACTCCAACTCACTCCTCTGCTCTGTCGTGTAGTTTTCTACTACTGACGTGGCACAGTCAAAGGCCTAATCATAATTTAATCATGCCCAGGTACAGACCAGTTTACAAACATAATCCCATATCTATTTTTGGAATTCGTAAACCATGCCAAACTGCCACAAACACTAACAATGATAAATTGCTAACATATATTGAAAACTATTACCAGAGGTTTTCCAGCTCATTATTTCACTTAATCCTCACATCTCGTGGGTACTCCTGTGAGCTGCATTTTTCCTTTTTTATTGCTGTATAACATACATACAGAGAAATACACCCATTGTAAGGGTGGAATGTAGTTTTGCAAACTGAACACACCCAAGTAACCATCCTCAAGAGTGACCCCCATCCCTCCCTCTAATGACATAAATTAGTTTTGCTAAGCATTGACTGTCTATAAATGGCATCATGCTATATGTACTCTGGGTGTCTGGCTTCTATCCCTCAGTCTTGTGTTTGTGAGAATCATCCTTATTCATGCATGTAGTTACAGATTGCTCATCATCATAGCTGTAGAATATTCTATAATATGATATACTGCAATTTATTTTCCCATTTTACTGCAGATGGATATCATGCCCATTTTAAGGTTAAGGATATTGAGACTCAAGGGGTTAAAAATTATCTGAGTTCATGAAGCTAGCAAATGGTAGATCTGGGATTCCAACCCAGGTTGGCCTGATTCCAAAGCTTGTGTGCCAATCCATATTGCCTTTCACAAAAGCCAGGTATATACAGGGTCTTCTCCCTGATGGTAAAAAGGTCTTTTGTGTAAATAAATTGGGAGGCTGGAGGGGAGAGAGTATTTGAGTAATGTGACATGAATCCAAATCTACCCACTTCCACAGAAGACCTTTAGGCAGGTCTGTTTGCTTCTGATTTCCATCTAACACTCTCTCCCTTTTCTATTACATTGATTGACCGATCCCAGTAGCCCTAGCTGGATTTCAAGCCCTGTGGGACTTGACTGAGCAGCAAGAGACTGGAAACACACCCCTGCACCTCAGACGTAGAAGAGAGGTTGAGCTTAAAGCAGCGGCCATGGAAAAGGCCAAAGTTTTGATGGGAAGAGAGGTGAAGAAAGGCACGGGCCACACGCAGACAAATCAGTGGGCATGTGTCCACATTTCTCGGCACACTCTAGCTCAGGCGTAGGCTCGCCTCCCCTCTCCTCTCTAATATTTATCTTCAGATGGTTCATTTTGTTGCTGCCCAATCATTCCTATGGTGAGCATCTATCATACCCATCCAGTAAACTGAGCCACTGTTAGGATAATTGGATCCTAAATTAGCAATCAAGTTTCTTAACATGTTTTTAAGAGGAAAGGAAAAGGAAGAAAAGAAAACAAATGCTTTCAAAGAATCACTTAAAGAAAAAGGAAAGATGAATGCTCGTCTTCTTCAAACAAAGGGAAACTCAGTGCTGAGGTTGCCTTCAGCCCAGTAAAGAGAAAGCACACACCAGGCCTGAGCTTTGGATCCTTCCTAACCATCACAATCAGAAGTGACTTTAGCTAGAGATACTGGGAGACCAACTACAGAAGGAATTGCAGGAACCTCAAGGAGTACTTTCAACACAGCTCTCTATCTCTACCTCAGCCTAGCTCGCTGGTGTTTTCTGAAAGCACACAGCCATGACACCTGCCTCCTAAGTTACTTGGCCAGGTTATAACTGATCATGCAGCAAATGGGTGCTAATGAATACCACTCATTAAGAGAGCAGAAACCACTGGATGCCCTGAGCCTAGGCTAGTTATTTTATTTATAGAAACCCACCACTGGGTTGTCCAGGTATTACAGCAGAAAAAATCCATCTTGCTTTGCAGGGTTCTCTAGAAGCCTTCTCTCTTCTTCTCCACCCTCCATCAAGAAAAGATGGGGGAAGTGGCTGTGGCTCAAGCAATTGAGCTCCTATTTACCATATGTAGGACCAGGGTTCAATCCCCGGGACCTCCTGGTGAAAAAGGGCATCCCAGACCTACACGGCACAGAGAGGCGCATACCCCTGCGTGGCACGGAGATGTACGAAAAAATAAAAAGAAAAGATGAGGCTACCAGCATTGGCCAACATGCATGAAAATTCCTTCTTCTTTCCCCAGAGCAGTCAGGGCCCACACTTTGTATGTTCTGAGCTCAACCAGATAAAGCTGATTGGAAAGGAGGGAGTGAACTTGACATGGCCCTGGATCCAACATCTTTTTTGTCTTCTAGGATTTATCAACACAGGGAATGATGCTTTGGATGTCAAGGTTTCCTGAGGTCAGAAGAGGAAAAGGAGATAGACACCCATCCTAGCTTCTAGATTGGTCTTCTCCCAGCCCATTCACAGGTCAATGGTCTCACACCCAACCTCTCTCATCACATCATGCACACTCATTCTGCCATCCCTTTGCCCATGCCATTTCCTCTCCTTTCTCCTCTTTCTCTCCCCTCTGAGTAGTCTTTTAAAATTTCATTCAATGTATGGCTTCTGTGACAGATGCTTCTCACTCACATCATCAGGACAGGATCTTGTTCCCATTTGTTTTACATGATTTGGTGATGGAAGAGGGAAGCATAGTTTTTCCTTCCATCTGCAGTTCCTCGGTAGCTCCCATGCAATAGCTGTCCCAGACATCCTAGTTCATTGTCTTGGTTTCCCAGGGCCACAGATTTTTCTTCCAGGAATTTTATCTTTGATGATACCGCCAGGCACACAGAGATGGAACAGGCTTCATTATGCAGGATCTTAGACTGCTCCTCTTTTCTGTTGGATGCAAGAATTTAGGAGATTTCACCTGTGGTAAAATGAGAGCAGAGAAAGCCAGTATTTGGCTTTCACTCTCTTGCATGCAAATATCGGGGGGGGGGGGGGGGAACAGGGAAAAAGAACTTGTATTAGTCAAGATTCTCCAGAGAAATAGAACCAACAAAGAATCAGAATAAAAAAGAGATTTATTATAGGAATTGGCTCATATGACTGTGGGTATTGTCTGAATTCTGTAGGGCAGCCTGCAAGTTGGAAACTCTGATGAAGGTGACATTGGATTCCCCAGGAGAAGCTGGCTGGCTGAGGTAGGGATAGAAATTCTTCTTTCTAATTTCTGAAATCCTCAGTTCTGGTTTTAAGACCTCCAACTGATTGGCTAATGCGACTCCCTTCATTGCTGAAGGCAATCTCCTTTGTTGATTGTAGATGCGATCAGCCTTAGATGCAATCAGCTGACCTGACCATACATGAAAATCCATCTATGAAATACTCTCACAGTAACAATCAGGCTATAGTTTGCCTGACCAAGCAACTGGACACCATAATCTAGACAAGATGACACAGGAACTTAACCATCCCACCTCCTTTCTTAAAAGATGAAAACTTGAGGACTTCTGCAAGTTTTGAAGCTGCGCATGGATGGATGGATGGATGGGTGTCGATCAGGGGACTTTAAAACCATTTGCAGCATCTAGTTCAACGTTCTCAGGGAATGAATAACTTTCCGGGAAAAACTCAGGGCCTTAAGGAAATATATTAATTTTTTCAAGATGGAAAGCCACTCTTTATAGCACTATGTGCTAACAGATCTAATTATTATCTCTAATTAACTGATTAAAAAAACTATGGGAAAGAGAGAGAAAGGATGTGAAATCTCCCAGCCCCATGCCTGAGACATAACTCTCAATATATGTAGGCAAATTTTAATCTGCATTGAAAAGTCAAAGACAAAGATGGAAATAAAGATCCTATTTCCTAATCCAATTAAATTCAACTTGCTAAAGAACCTGATTTTTTATATCAAAATATAGATATGCCTTGCTCTAGTTAGTAAAAATGATACTAAAAAGATAAGAACTCAAAATATTTTGATGCATATGTTTTTAATTTGTTCACGCAATAAATATCTACTGAGGACTATATGCAGACAATGGAAACAAAGAGATGAATGAGCTCGAGATCTTAAGGAGCTTGGGGCCTAACAGGAAACAGAAAAGTTAAAAGACAGAGTTTAACATGTACGAACATGGTAGGCAAGTCATATAGCACCATCTTGGAGCACAGGGATGGTTCAAAAAAAGTGCTCCCTAAGCTGAAGACTGACGTGAATCCCAGGGATTGCAAAACTCTACAAGAAAGACCCAACTGGCTGGAACCACAGCAGTGGCAGGGGAGGTAGAGGAGAGTAGTCAAATTGGAGAGATTTTAGGAAAAAGAAACTGTCACCTAATGTCTGGTGTGTTATGTTCCTGAGTAGAGGGGCAATTTATTTTACAAAATGAATAACAATATCCAAATACATCTTTGTATTAACTTTGTAAATCTCTGTTTTCACACACAGTAGGTTTGTTTACAGCTGGGCAAATATCTGTTTCACAGCATCTTTGATGCAGCCGAATCTTTTTACAAGTGGCAGGAGCTGGCCCACCTCCATCAAAACACATTTTCTATCGTTTTCCACTGTCTGATGTTCTTCATTCAGACGGCCTAGACAATGTTTAGAGTGAAATTCTTCCACCTTTGGTCCTTATAAGCAGGAACCAGAGGCAACTTTAGGCTTCACACAATATGATAAAGAGACGCACTGAGAGTGAGCAAACACTAATTTGTCCGTGTGAGGACAAGGCATCATTTACGGAGCAGCTTCTGAGGGCCGGGTGTTGGAGATTTTCCAACATGAATAACGCCCCTGCTCGTGAGCTTTCAATGTTGTAGAAAAGACAAACAGCGTATGATAAGTGACATAATAAAGGCACAAACAAATTCCTGTAAGCACAAAGTGGAGAGAGCGATGCCTTTAGGCTGGGGTTGGAAAATAGCAAGGACAACGTTTCCATGAAGGGGTTAGCTTGGAAGCTGGACCTTGAAGATTTAGTGGAGTGGCTCTGATAGAGGCATACAGGGGTGCGTTCCAGGGAGTTAGAAGAGCAGGAGCCTGAAAGCCAAAGTGTGAATGCGAAAGGACTGTTGGGAGAGGAGCAGATCCACAGTGTACTGGAGCCGGGGTGCAGAATGGCTGAGCAGTGCGCTGGGAGAGACCATCAAAAGAAAGGCTCATGGACTAGGAAGGGCCGTGAATGCCAAAGAAAGGAAGTTGAACTTTATGTAGGCAGCAAGAAGCCAGAAAAGATTGTCTGGAGATAGAGTGGCGTGGCCTTATCTGCTTCTCAGGTATTGAAGGAGAGAGAGAGGTTAGTGTCAGGGAGATCAGCTAATTGACTCTGAAAAAAAACAACTAAGATTTGAGAAAGATCTTTATTGCTTTGAAAGGACAATAAAGAAAAGGGAGAAAGTCATGAGACATTTCTGTAATAGGATCTAGGAAAGTTGATGACCAACATGATATCAGGGGTGAAAAAGAAGAGAAACTATGGTTTCTAACTTGGACATTGTCAGTAAAAGAGAGAGGAAATGCAGAATAGGGTTAAAAATGTGTTTGGTGGAGAAAATCATGTATACTGGAAAGCAGAGCTTGTGGTCTACTCTGACTCCCTCCTCTTTCTTATCTTCTTCACTTCTCTATTTCCCAGTTGCTACTATACCAGCATGAAGGAGTTTCTCATACTAGGGTCTCAGCCGTCGGGAAAGACATGGGGGGTGGGAGGGAAGGTGGTAAGAATGCAAAAGCAATCAGAGTGGAGAGTGATGGGGAAGGAGGAGAGTTTTCTAGGATTTGGAGAGTAAGAGTCTCTGAAGAACCTGGTGGTAGGTTGGGATGGAGAATCAAATAGAAGAATCAGTGGCTAGAAACTCTGTTTGGATTCCCTTGATGATGGTCTTTGGAAATGTGAATAAATGATTGAGTTACTTCTAAGTTCCTTTTGGATGCTAGATGGATTACCTAGATCAGCATTCCATTCCAAACTGGACCACATGGGTCTCTGGTTTCTACATGGTTACATTGGATCCATGTCGGCTTTACAATGAGCAATGGATAAGTCCATCAGCTGAGAGAAGTGTGTGGAGTATTAGGCAGTCATCTGCATTTAGGAGATAGTTGATGCTTTTGGAGGTAGTGAGAATAAAGTAGGAGGTGTGATGGCAGAACATTGGGTTGTACCAATTTAAAATTAACATGAGGAAAGAGAAGCTGGCAAAGAAGACTACCAAAGAGGAGTCATGGGGAATGAGGAAAACAAAGTGAACATAGGGTTACTGGGGTCAAGAGAGAAGGGGTTCCAGAAAAGAATGCCAGAGCGTCACTTATGACAGAGAAGAGCTCACTAGATTTTTCATTTTGGGGGTCAATGTTAGCCTCTTCCTAACCCATTATCATAAGATGAAAGGAACCAAAGTTAGTATACTGAGGAGATTATGAGAAGAATAAACGGAAAACAACAGAAAATAAGGCTGAACAGCTCTTTCAAAAATATTTGATAGTTAAAATAGAGATATGTGTGACATTATTTATGTACAAGGACTATTTATAATGAAAACATGACGTAAATAAAATAAAATTTGAAATAACCTGAAAGACCAATACCAAGTATTGGCTGGTATTGTAGAAGTATAGTTAACAATGCAGGAAATGTTTCACAGTTTAAGTGAATAAAGCAAGACACAAAAGAGCAGGTACAATATGACCTCAATTTTGTAATATATAATACATCCATAAAAAGGCTAAGATGATATATACCAAATTGTTTAATAGTGCTATCTTTGGTTGATAAATTTATAGGTGGATTTTCTTTTCTTCTTTGCATTTTTCTGTATTTCTTTTAATTTTCTGAGTTCCTTTGAAGACTAAAGGATGTATTGCTTTTTAAACTAGGAAACCCCCTAAGGTATTATTATTTTAAGGATAATATTTGGTGGGGAGGAAAGAGAGGGATGGGACAGCAGCTTGATGGACAGGCAGGACAGAAGAGATGTTTGTGAGGATGAGTGAGATTGAGCAAGAGCCAAAAAAGAGTAAGGAGTTAAAAACCAGAGAGAATTTTAGTACACCGAACATACTAAATGCCACCGAATTGTTCACTTTAAAATGGCTTATTTCAAATTGAGAGTTCTGATATAAATCCTCACATATACAGTCAACTGATATTCGACAAGGCCACCAAGCCCATTCAATTGAGAGAGAATGGCCTCTTCAACCAGTGGTGCTTGGAGAACTGGATATCCATATCCAAAAGAATGAGAGAGGACCACCATCTCACATCTTATACAAAAATTAACTCAAAATGGATCAAAGAACTAAATATAAGTGCCAAGACGATAAAGATCTTGGGAGACAATGTAGGGAAGTATCTACAGGATCTTGTATTAGGAAATGGTTTCATGAACTTTACACCCAAAGCATGAGCAACAAGAGAAAAAAATAGATAAATGGGACCTCCTCAAAATTAAAAATTTTGCACTTCAAAGGAGTTTGTCAAGAAACTGAAAAGACAGCCTACACAATAGGAGAAAATATTTGGTAACCATATATCTGATAGGGGCCTAATATCCACATATATATAAAGAAATCCTACACCTCA
>JAKSZT010054399.1:2790373-2809932 GCA_026826555.1 Tolypeutes matacus | reverse complement strand
ATAAATAAATAAAATCTTTAAAAAAAAAAAAAAAAAAAAAAAAGACAACCAACCTATTTAAAAAATGGGCAAGGGATTTGAATAGACACTTCTCCAAAGAAGAAATGCAAATGGCTAAAAAGCACATGAAAAGGTGCTCAACATCACTAGCTATTAGGGAAAGGCAAATCGAAACCACAATGAGATATCATCTTACACACATTAGACTGGCAGCTATTAAAAAAACAGAGGACTAGTGTTGGAGAGGATGTGGAGAATTGGGAACCTTTCCCACCCTGCTGATGGAAATGTAGAATGGGGCAGCCATTGTGGAGGATAGTTTGGCAGGTCCTCAGGAAGCTAACTATAGAACCAGCATATGATCCAGCAATCCCACTGCTGGGTATATACCCAGAAGAATTGAAAGCAAGGACACAAACAGATATATGCACACCAATGTTCATAGTGGCATTATTCACCATTGCCAAAAGTTGGAAACAACTCAAATGTCCATCAACAGATGAATGGATAAGCAAACTATGGTATATACCTACAATGGAATATTACTCAGCTGTAAGAAGGAATGCAGTATTAGCACATGGGAAAACATGGATGAATCTTGAAGACCTTATGTTGAGTGAAGCAAGCCAGGCACTGAAGGACAAATATTACATGACCTCACTGATATGAATTAAGCAAATTGAGCAGACTCACAGAGCTAGAGTCTGGAAGATGGGTTTACAGGACACAGAAAGGGAGTAGAGGGTTGTGAGCCAGCGCCCATATGGGCAAAATCTATGATAAGGTGGAAGGGCGTAGTTGTGCAGTGGATGGGCATGACAGTGGTGCAGGGATGCTAATAGGTTGGGCGGTGTGGCTTTATGGGGGGGGGGCGTGGGGAGGGTGGGTTGGACTGTCCATGGAACTGGGGGGAGGGTTGGGGGAGGGAGCAGATGAACTCTGGGGATTTGTGGGTATGTGGCTAAAACCACAACATTGGGAATGTTCTTTTGGCAAATATGGCAGGGGAGGGCTACTGGTTTGGGGTGTTGGATGTGGGGAGCACGCAGGGCAGGGTGCACTGGGACAGGCTTCTAGGGAGTGTGTGAGTGTTCATCTTGTCACAGCGTGTGGTATCAGTGGGTGGAGACTCATATAATGAGTGGGAAAGTGTTGGACAACCATCCTGGGGAGTCCTGCTATGTTCTCAAATAGCGGGGTGGGAGTCTCTCGAGAGCATAGGCAATGCCCAATAGGGGGGGACAGGCCAGTCTGTCAAGCCCTCAGTGTTGTTGCTAGTAACAGAATCTTGTTCTTCAAGGAGTGAACTTTGGTGGTTGCTCAGGTCCTGAGGAGAGGAGGAGGGAGGAATAGAATAAATGGAATTTTGGGGGCGATCTTGCAATGATGGATAAACTATGTCAAATTTCATCAAAATTTATAAAAGCATATGGTCCAAAATGTAAACCATAATGTAAATCATTGACCATGGTTAGTGGCAATGTTTCCATATTTGTACATCAATTGTAACAAATGTACCACCCACATGTAAAATGTTATTAATAGGGGAAAGGAGAAAAGGGGGAGGATGTTGGGCATATGGGAATCCCCTATATTCTGCACATGACTTTTCTGTAACCTAAAGCTTCTTTGAAGATAAAACGAAAAAAATAAGACACTAGGGGAATAAATGGAAGAAAATGTCACTTTACATACAAGACAACAGATCTTATAGTGATGAGACATAATGTAAAAAAAATTTTTTTTTTACTATTTCAATTTTTTTTAATTTTTTAAATTTTATTTGCTATTTTTAAAACTATCGTTATTTCACTTTCTTATTAATTGTATTTGGCTATTTTATTGGCTTCATTTTGAAGAAGTTTGGGATCACAGAAGGGTTACAACTGCGGCAAGGGAGGATCATTGGTGTGGGGTGTCAGTGATGGGGGACGCATGGGAGGAGGTTCACCTGGGGCGTACCTATGGGGCATTGTCACGGTGGCTGGAGATTCACACAATAACTGGAATAATATCGGCTTCCCATCCTGGGGAGCTCTGCCACATTCTCTAATGAGACAGCAAGAATTTCCCAAGTACAGGGGCAGTGCCTAGTGAAGGAGGATGGACCATTGACAGGCCCTTGATATTGATGACTGTACTTATGAACCTTTACTTTTGAAATGGAAACTTTGCCTAGTATATAGGGTGCCTAAGGGTTACCTCCTGAAAGCCTCCTTGGTGCCCAAATGTGGCCTCTCTCTAAGCCAAACTCAGCATATATATGCATTACCTTCCCCCCAGTGTGGGACATAACTGTGGGGGGTGAGACTCCCTGGCACCAAAGGATGACTACCAAGTGCCAACTAACAATGCAACTGGAAAAAGACCTTGGCCAAAAGGGAGAAAGGGTAAAGACCAATGAGTTTATATGGCTAAGAGACTTCAAAGTGAGTTGGGAGGTCATTCCAGAGGTTACACTTATGCACATCTCAGCAGGATCTCGTTGACTGCCAAAGTAAATATCGCCTTAAATAGCAGGGCTCCTGAGGGCTCTGGAGACATCCAAACACTATAGGCAAGACAGCTCAAGAGTTTGGCACCCTGCCAGTGGGCCCTACCTTGGAATTTATGCTCCCTAGTGTGACAGAGTTGGACTCAGTCATGGTTTCCCTACACATGGCTCTTCTGCCCCTTCTGTTTGAACCTATAGTTAGTACTAGAGTTGATAAGTGTATGTCCAAGAGACTTAAATCTTTGGTCTTTCCATGTGCCAGTTGGGCCCTGAATCTCAACAGAGTTGCAACACCTACTCTCCAGTTCACTGGACTCACCCAGGACAACTAACAAGGAGATGATGATGGACAACCACCACCCCAAGGAACAGAGGAGAGTCAGCAACTGCAAACAAGATAGTCCCATCCATCTGCCCCATGGGATCTAAGCCCCCTCTCAATTAGAGGCAGAGTGGGCATCACCATCCCAGAATCCTCAGGTTTGGGGAATGAACGATGGACCAGAGTAGACTTATTATTCTACTATAGACTTATTGTTATTCTAGCAGTGGAAGAATATTTATCATTGATGTGGAGGCAGTGGGCACTGGAGATTCTGAGGGGAGGGAGAAGGAAAAATAGGTGTAATATGGTAGCATTTTCAGGACATGGGATTTATCCTGAATGATATTGCAATGACAGATATAGGCCATTCTATATCTTGTCATAACTTACAAAATCGTGTGGGAGAAAGTGTAAACTACAATGCAAACTATAATCTACGTTTAGTGGCAATGCTCCAAAAGGCATTCACCAGTTTTAACAAATGTATCACACTAATAAAGGATGTTGTTAATGTGGGAAAGTATGGGAGGGGTAGGGAGTAGGGCATATGGGAATCCCCTACATTTTTTATGTAACATTTATGCAATCTAAGTATCTTTAAAAAAATTTTTTTAAGTATATTAAAAAAAATAAACAAAATAAAATGGTTTACGTTATGTGAATTTCACCTCAAATTTTTTTAAAACCAATGAAAAAGAGAAGAAAATTGAGAGGCAACAGAATGATAAGAGTGGTGAAGGAATTTACTTTGGAAAGGAATGGACCCATCCCTTCCCTCTAGAAAAAAGGAGGAAACACATAAGAAGAGATGATGACACAAGGAAGGTTGGAAGCTGTGGCTAGGGAAATGTAGGCAGTTTAGGCCTCTGTTTTTATTATGAAGTGGGAAGAGTGATCATCCATAAAGGGTGGGGGGAAAGGGGCAGAATTAGGGCCTAGGGTCTAGAGCAAGGTATGGAAGAGGGACTGGCACCCAGTCCGAGCTGTCATGTCTGTGCAGGTGTCTGCCATAATGGACATTGGCCCACAGGTCCCCTGAGACATCCTTGGCCAATGTCTGCCAGGCACTTCCAGCCCACTGGCCTTCCTTACTGGTCTGCGCACAGACTGGAAAGGGCAGGGGGGTCGTCCTGGTCTTGCCAGCACCACAATGGGGCATAGAAATCTCTGCAAGGTCTAAGGCTCCCCACCACACCCAGTCTCACTCTGTAACCAGCCTCTGGAAGTAGATGTAGGGCCCTTCTTTGCATATTGTCATCACTTATTGTCTTAGTTTTCTAAGCTGCTATGATGAATATCACACAATGGGTTGGGAATTTATTGGCTCACAGTTTTGAGGCTAGAAGAAGTCCAAAGCCAAGATATAAGCAAGGCTTAGTTTCTTTCCAAAGACTGTCAAGTTCTGGTATTGGCTTGCTGGCAACCTTGGGTTTCCTTGGCTTCCCCATCACATGTCTGTGTCCTCTCCTGTCTCTTCTGATTTCTGCTGCCTTCTTGTTTCTCCCTGTGGCCCTCTCTGACTCTAGCTTCTGGTTTCTTCTCTCTATAAGGCCTGCAATAATCCAGATTAAGACACCCCACTTTGGTTCACCATAACCTAACTAAAACTAACATCTTCAAAAGGTGCTATTTTAAATAGGTTCATACCCACAGGAACACTGATTAAATTAAAAGCATGTCTACATTGGGGTGCTTAATTCAACCTACCACATTTACCCAGCTGTCTTTCCTCCTTCCTTAACCCCATGAGTGATGATCAGCTTAGAGGAGTAAGCTTCATCCCCTGACTTTTCTCCCTGAAGGCAGAGTCCCTTGAAACACACAAGTCAGCCAAAGGCACCCAGGCTATTTGCTGACCCTCCTGCCTCACCCTTCCCTGGGCAACACTAGCCACGCCGACGTGCACACAGAAGTACAGACACATTATCACTCACTGGGATGTTTTTATGCTTTCCAGCCTGCACCTCCAGGTTTCTCTACTCTCTCTGCCTTCTTTTTAGGACATACCAGTTTCCTGAGTCCCAAACGGTAAAATTAACTTGTGAGTCTTTGAAAATTTTCGGCAGAAATTTGAGCAGCTGTTGTTCCCTGCACAGCCACACTCGGGCAGTTGGCTGGAAAGGATATGTTGGTCCCGCAAAGGAATGATATATGCCAAAAGGTACTGCATTAGGCTCTTCATTAACTGGAGGACCAATACATTTATGAAAATCATGACTCAGTTAATTCAGTACTTAGAGCAATTAATAGCTAATTAACTTGAGGGCTGGTGCTGACCCTTCCATTCATCTCCACCAACTCCTGGGTGTCCAGCTGCACACATGGGTTCCCAGGCAGGAAATGGGACTCCTGCTGCCTATCTACCGCATGCTCAGGTTAAGCCCAGTAGAGCAAAGCTGATGAGATGGACTAAATGCAGCCTTCTCTTAGTGCTGGGCCTTTCTCTGGGGCTTTATGAAATTTTTGAACTTTGTGTTATGGAAATAGTCAAACATATGAAAAGTAGAAAACAGCATGATGTACTCAACGTACCCATCACCCTCCTTCATCAATACCTGGCCCGTCTTACTTCATCTATATCTCCCTTCCCTTCTGGATTATTTTTAAGCAAATCCTATACATCATATAATTTCATATGTAACTAGTCAGTATATATCTCTAGCAGATAAGGACTTTAATACCCACAGTACCATTACCACACCTGAAAAATTAATGATAATTCCTTAATATCACCAAATAGCTAGTCAGAGTTTACATTTCCCCACTAATCTTATACTTTTTAACTAATTGTTTAAAGCAAGATCCAAATAAGGTCCAGACAGTGCAATTGATTGATTGGCTCCTTAATATAATACTCATTTAAATCAATAGGTTCACCCCCTATCATTTCTTATTCTTTGCAATTTCTTGTGAAGAAACCGTCATTTGTTCTTTTTTTTTTTTTTTTTTTAAAGATTTTATTTATTTATTTATTCATTTATCCCCCCCTTGCTGCTTGTGCTCGCTGGGTCAGCTAACCACGCCATGGTAGGCGGGCTTGCCTTCATCAGGAGGCCCCGGGAACCGAACCTGGGGCCTCCCATATGGTAAGCGGGAGCCCTACTGATTGAGCCACAGCCGCTTCCCACCGTCATTTGTTCTTAGAGTTTGACACAGTCTGAATTTTGCCGACTGCAATTCTGTACTGCTGGTTAATTGGGTGGGGGTGAGTGTGCACATTTCTAGCAAAGTGGAAGTTAGATATCGAGGCTTAATGAAGAATCAGGTTTGATTTCTTTGGCAAGAACTTCAAAAGTGGGAGTTTGTACTTCCATCAGGGGACGCACAGAGTCTGGTGATCTCCCTTCAGCTATTGCTAATTTTCTCCTGGAGCTGGGGTTCTCAACCCCGAAAGGGAAGAATTGGTGGGGGGAGGGTGTCGATGTCTGGAGACATTTTTGGCTGTAGCAACCTGGGGAGGGGCATGCTGCTGGCCTCAAGTGGGTAGAGGCCAGGACTGCTTTGAATATCCTATTTGAACAGCCCTCCACAGCCAAGAATTATCCAATCCAAGATGTCAAAAGTGCCGGGGTTGAGAAACCCTGGCCTAGACTCATTCGTTCATCAGGGGGCTGCAAAATGTTACATTCTAATTCTTTCATTCATTCTTTATTAGCTGGAGTACTTGTGTAAAGAAAAACTTCCTGATCAAGTGTTTGGTTTCCCATAGGGAGACTACATGTAGTAAAGGTAAGTATATGTTTGATTCTTTTATTTACCCATTTTCAAAATAATGAGGTAGTTTCCAAGACTCCTCCGGAGATAACAAATGAGGGTTTTTATTTTCCTTTAAGAATCATTTATGAACCCATGGGTATAAAGGTTGGATGTGTTTAAACCATTGTAGTGACTATCTTTACAGAGGCCTAAATTGCCCCATCTTTGGACAAGAGGAGCTTATGTTCCTGAGTCATTATGACCCAACCCTAGTAACGTTTGAAAGTTGCTTGCATTTTGGGATGACAAGATATTCTAGACTCATCGTGGATATTTACTGCTCTAGATCTGGCATCAGCCACTCCTCCTAGGAGTTCTGAATCCTTTATGTGGTATTTAGGGCTCACCATGGGGATACTAGACGGACTCATGCATTTTAAGACCAGCAAAGCTCCTCAACCCTCATAATATTTTATTTCTCTCTAAGGCTGCAGTTTTCTGAGCTATATTTTGCATATAGAAAAACTGAGACTCAGGAGAGTGGTTTTACCCAAACTCAAACTTAAAGCAAGTGGAAACTTCTGGAAGCTGGCAATAAACATCCACCCCTATCTCCAGATTGTCTCTTTTAATCATTAGTTCTGGGAAGGGAAACGATTGTCTTGAAAGCCTAAGGATGAGTGTATTAGTTAGCCAAAGGGATGCTAATGCGAAGTACCAGAAATCTGTTGGCTTTTATCAAGGGTATTTATTTGGGGTAGAAGCTTACAGTTACTGGCCATAAAGCATTAAGTTACTTCCCTCACCAAAGAGTATTGGCACATGTTGGAGCAAGATGGCTGCCAAGGTCTGCAAGAGTTCAGGCTTCCTGGGTTCCTCTCTTCCCAGGGCTCGTTTCTCTCCAGGCTCAGCTGCTGTGCTCGCTCCACAAGGCCAGGTGTAGACTATCAGGTGAACAGTTTGTCTCTCTTCCCGGGGCCTCTGCCCTGTCAAATGGAACCTTCTCTCCTCCCTCATATATCTGCTTCTCTGTGTGTTTACTTCCCAGGCTCCAGGATCAAAACTGCAATCTCCCGTCTCTGCGGTGCAGTTTCTCTGTGAGTCTCTGCCCACCAAGGAGGCAGGGACTCAATGTCCTACTGACGTGCCAATCAAAGCCTTAATCGTTATTTAATCAAGTAAAAGTGAAACCTCTGAATCCAATATAATCTAATATGCCCAGGGAAGCGGCTGTGGCTCAATCGATAGGGCTCCCGTTTACCATATGGGAGGCCCCGGGTTCGATTCCCAGGGCCTCCTGGTGAAGGCAAGCCCGCCTGCATGGCGTGGTGAGCTGACACAGCAGGACGACCCAACAAAGGGAGACAAGCAGACGCAGAAAGACCCATAGCAAATGGACGCAGCGAGCACAAGCAGCAAGGGGGGATAAATAAATAAATAAATAAATAAATAAAATCTTAAAAAAAAAAATCTAATATGCCCAGAGGAACAGGCCAGTTTACAAACATAATCTAATATCTATTTTTGGAATTCATATCAAACTACTACAATGAGGATAAAATGACAAAATAGACTGGATCTTGGGGATCAAGAAGCCATGGAAATTCCAGAGCTGCTCTAAGGCCCTCGGGCCCCTGGTCTCCCTCCAAGGCTAGGGCTTCACAGTCCCCCTCTCTTTTGCTGAAGCAGCAGGTATTTGGCTTGAGTTGGCCCTTCCTGCAGGAAACCAGTGCCTGAAGCAGAGAGTGGGAAATGAGCCCCTCGTGGAGCACAGCATGCCGCGCCTATATGAAGTGTCAACTTCATCGAGACATTTAAGCAGGGACTCAGACACTTGCACACCATTGGGCATGGGACCGTTATTCACAGCAGCCAAGTGTCCATCAGTAGATGAACAGATAAAACGTGTTATATTCACACAATGGGAAATGATTCAGCTGTAAAACAGAATGAAGTTCTGATACATACAAGATCATGGATGAACCCTGAAGGCATCATGTTGACAGAAGTAAGCCAGGCACAAAAGGACAATGACTCTATGAGCTCACCTATATGAAATATCTGGAATAAGCAAAGCCACAGAAGCAGGAAGTAGATTACAGGTTACCAGGGGCTGCGGGGCAGGGAATGGGGCATGTAGCTTCGTGAGTATAGAGTTTCTGATTGGGGTGATGGAAAAGTTTTGGTAATGGATGGAGGTGGAAGTAATACAGCACTGTATATGTTATTAATATACTCAACTGTACACTTAAAAATGGTTAAAATGGGAAATTTTATGTTGTATGTATATATATATATCTATAATAAATATATATATATATATATATATATATATATATATATATATAACGATTAGCATGCAAACTTTACTATTGAAATTACTAAATTACTTAATTTTAAATTAGGCAACTTGGAAGAACTTTCTACTTGTTGCAGGTCCCTCTGATAGGTCCCAAATCACTGTTCTTTGGAAATGGGGTATTTTGGTGGAAAAGTTTCAGAAGCACTGCTAGACAATTCCAAATCCACTCTGCTCCCATAAAGGTGTCTTTTCTTTTATTATAAACCTAGGTGGCTTAAATTATATTGAAAAATCAGAAGACAGGTTGGTTGTTTAAAACCACGACTTCTTCTGTGTAGGGAATTATTATCCCTTAATTTCTCCTTTCTTAAGGATTTTAATATATCACATCTACCTATCTTTGGATTAAGCCGAAGCATGTCAGATTGAGAACAGCCTAAATCCTTTCTGGAACAAGGTAGAATATATATAAATAAATTAGACTATGGAAACACACCTGCTATCTGCCAAAACAATTAAGTGCCTGGATTTTTTTTTTTTTTTTTTTTTTTTAGTTTTTAGCTTTGCAGACACCTCTGACTGAGCTCAATAAAAAAACTCAAGTGCCCAAGTGATGAAATCAGATTAGCATGCCCCAGCTTTGATGGTCTGTGCAGAGGGAATTGGAAGGAGCTGATAATGCAGGAGTTGGGCTATTTTGCATTCTTCAGTGACATCCTCTAATGAGCTGACAATGCAGAACACCAGGCTGCTGTCTTGGAGAAATGAAAACAATACAGTGGTCATTTCACATTTTATCATACTAATGACAACCCATAAACTGCCTTCTTCTTGCCTTTGATTAAAATACATGGGACTGGCATGAGGAATTGAGAGCAAGAGCCCCAAGCACTGGGAGAGAGGCAGAAGAGGGCTCCAGAAGGGAAGGGAGGAGTCACTCTAACAAAAATCCATTTAAGAAAGGCAGAGAGGACAAGGGTAACTGGCCTTGGTTGACCCTGAAACGTGCATTCTTGGGAATTGTCAATTATAATGCCTGATTTTCTCCAGTAGAACCAATGAATAGTTCCACCAAAGAGACCCATTTCTATTTCATGGCTTGACCACCACAACAATGCAAATTATAGGGGTGATGTTCCCAAGGTGAAAGTCCAGCTGGTGGGCACCAGTGCAGCTGGACTAGTTGTAAAAATATCGAAATACTGCATACTGGTTGACAGTCACTCCCTGAGCCCTTCTCCTACCAGTTGCCCCAGCTGCTCCCACTCTTCTCCCCAATCTCCCCCCAGGCCACCCCAACAATTCAGCAATTTTACTGAAGGCCCCATGCGTGACACAGTAAGAACCTCCCAACACTTTGAGTCAGCACAGTAGGTGGCCTCCATTCTGACTGGACCATGTCCACACCGGACTCGTTAAAGAGGTTTGATATCCGATTAGACATGGCCACTACACTGCTCAGAAGTCTGCCAACAACCCACAGGGAGGGCTGGGACCTCGGAGGACCCCTCACTGTCTCCTGGAGCCTGGTGTCTGCCTGTTGCAATTCCACTGGTCCGATGGAAGAACCAAGGGAAAGAAGGGTCTGCAATAACTCTGGCTCGCAGAGGACTGGACAGCCTTCAAGTGCTCACAGCTTCACCATTAAGATTTTTCTCCTGCGCTTTTCCTGTCATCAACCCTCTTTAAGTTTCCTGAATTAATAATGACGGAGCTCTTTAAGCCTTACCGTGAGTCTTTGTGTTTGACGTGTTTCATTCTCTGGGGCCTTTTTCTCCCCCACTGGTAGTGCTTTACCGGCCTCTCTTTCATTTGTACCCCCTCTTCTTAGATGTCCACAATGATCATCACTGACTAGATCATTCAAAAAAGAGGGGGACATAATTAAGAAAAAGAAAGAAATGGGCATTGAGGTATTGCCGAGTGAAGGGTTCTGATGGGGAACCACGTGAAATTTCCCTAGCTGCGGGCCCCAGAGAGCCCAGGAGGCGGGAAGCCTGGCTTATCCTTAAAGGCTCGTGCATAGCACGTAGCACAGGGCAAAGGGGGAGTGAGAGGGTGATGGTAACACCTCCCTCAGCACCAACATTTGAACATAGGCTTGAGATGCCTGGTATAAGGAGGGAAAAATGTCCCTCTGAATGGATCCAGTAATCACAAGCAGCTAATCCTCTGCTTTGGGATATGCGTCCATCCTTGCTCCTTAATGAGAAATATGGAGCTATCTGATTCAACAGACTCTCTCCTCCTTCACCTCCTTCCCTCATCTCTTGTATTTCTGCATCATTAGAGTTTTCTCTTCCGACCCACCTGGCAAGGAAGAATCTCCCAGTGCATCATCAGCCTTGGGTGGGAGTTAGGGATTCAATCTATCAACCTTCCAGACCAGAAGGGAAAGGTTGCCAGCCAGAGTGGAAAACTCAGAAGTCTTAGAGAAGTGTAGATGCACTGGAGAATCACTCATCACTCTGTAAAGGGCTTCTCTGATCCGATGCAACTTAAGAGAGATGTGTTGGGTACTCCCTAGGTGTCAGAATCTGCAAAAGGTGTGGGGACTTTTAGAACAGAAGACAAGAGAGGTCATTGTTTGGCTAAAAGGCAGTTAAAATAGCCAATCTGTAAAAAACAAAAAAATTGACAATAACTGTCTCATTGTGACAGAGACATGCTAAGTGTTTACCCAATCCAGTTCATTTCCTTCTTGGCAACACAGCTAAAAAGCATTGCCAGCATTCCCTGCAGTGTCCCTGTGAATGAGCTCTGGCTAGTGGAAGGTGGACAGGGTGTTGAACGCCTCTTCCAGGCAGGCCTCTGAAACCTGTCCCATAATCTTCCATGTATTGTCTCCTCCTCATTAGCCAGCAGGAGGCAGAAAATTCAACAGAGGACTTAGACACCCTAAAGTGCCACCAGATGGAAGAATTCTGGGTTCCTGAAAGATTGCAAAGAGCAGGGCAGCCCAGCCCAACACACAAACACACACACACACGTTCATGCACACACACGTGCCATTTAGACTATGATATGAACAAAAAATAATCTTATTGTGTTACTCCATTGAGATTTCTAGGCCTGTTTGTTACAGCAGCTAATGTTACTTATCCTATCTAGCATACACATAGATTTCATTAATAAATGGAATGAACGAGTCCCTAGTGCCATGCCTGACACATAAAAGGTACCTAGCACTGTGCTGGAAGTATAGTAGGTATTCAATAGTTGAGGGTCATGAGAATTGATGCTAGTTGCTTTTCTAAGAGGCCCTAGAGACAGGTTCTTTGTCAACATGACTCTCTGTAGCTAAAGAGCAGAAGAAACTCCAAAAATCAGTGAAAACACAGGGACAGAGCTACAGGGAAAGCTGCTGAAGAAAAAGTCACATGTGGGAAATTTAAATAGATCTATTCACCATGTACCTTTTAACCTGGCTGCTGCTTCTTGGCTTTGTCAAACACTCCCATCAAATCTCCCAGCTTCTCTATAGGTCCTGAGGCCCTGACTCTCCAGTGTTCCTCGTTGGACCTCCTTGAATTCCAGCTGTTCCGTTCACCTAGTGCAGGACTTCCTTCCCAGCAGCCCTGCATCCCGCCACCCGATTCATTTATAAAATACCTACTATGTGCAAGATGCTGTGCAAACTATTGGAAACAGTGATGAACAAAGGTAGGCTGGGTGGAAATGGTCAGCTCCAGTGCAAAGCAATGGGGGAGAGGGGTGCAATGTCTGTAAAGAACGTAAAAACAGTCATAAAAACCAACAGAATGCCGGTCTGCTTTTCACTGTCATCTTGCAAAGGCCATTCTAAATGATGCCAGCGATGAAGTCTCCTCCTTGCCCCAAGAGTCTACTCCCACCATTCTCACACTCCTTGAAATGCCACTGACCAGAGATTCAAAGTCAAATATAACATGGCCCCTGCTCTCAAGTTACCTGTAGTCTAGCAGGGGAGAATGACAGCAGGATTCATTAGTAGTGTAGGAGAGATGAATGGCAGGGAAGGCTTTACCAAAAAAAAAAAAAAAAAAAGCTAGTGGAGCTTAATTTTGAAAGACCAGAGCTAGGATTACAATACTTCTTGGAGAAGAGAGAAGAGCTGCACAGTGGCCCAGAGGTGTGAAAATAAATGATGCTCCAGGAAAGGACAAGTGCAGTCGATCCTTATTATTCATGAATTCCATTCTTTTGAATTCACCTACTCGCTAATATTTACTTGTGATTTCAAAAACCAACACTCACGGCGATTTTGTGATCATCTGAGTCACCCAGAGAGCACATTTCCAACTGAGGCCGAACAAGGTGCGTTCTGCCTTCTGCCTTCAGCTCTTGTACTGTTCACAAGTGTCCTTTTCATGGTATGTCTAGTGCCACGTTTTCTGCATTTTTCTTGGTGATTTCGCTGTTTTAAACGGCCCCCAGGCAGAGTGCCGAAGCGCTGTCCAGTGTTGCTAAGTGCACGAAGGCTGCGATATGCCTTATAGAGAAATTATGAGTATTGGATAAGCTTCGGTCAGGCATGAATTGTAGAGCTGTTGGCCAAGAGTTCGATGTTGCTCTATCAACAGTACATATTAGATAAGATGACTTTAAGCAGAAACACACTTAAAACAAGTTTGTGTATTGTCAGATGATGAAAATGTTGTGACCAGAGGCTCACAGGAAACTACCTTGGTATCTCTCCAGGGGTAATGATTCAGCATTCACTAATTCAGTGTTCATAACAATTTTATAGACCATAAGTACCATGAATAATGAAAACTGACCAAACTTCCATACGGCTGGAGCTAAAGATGCCGATCAGGCGATCAGACTAGGGAGACCAGCCCGAGGTCAAGTCAGGAAGAGCCTTTATTCTCTTAGCAATCAGGACCCAGGGAAGGGTTTTTTTTTCCTTTTTTTAAACAGCTTTAATGGGATATAATTCACACACCATATAATTCACCCATTTAAAGCATTCAATTGTGTATTTAAGGGTTGTGCCTCCATCACAATCATTTTGGAACCCTTTTTATTTTCCCCAAAAAGCAGCCCCCGCAGCTGTAGCTGTTACTCCCCAGCTCCTCTCTTGGGTAAAAACCTAGGAGTAACAAAGGGTTTTTCAACAGAGGAATGAGGAAATTAGATATCCATTTTTAAAAGATCACTCCATGACCCAAGGCCCGGCACACGCATGCGTACATGTGCGCACACAGTTTCTTTCATCATCATTATGAGCCTGTCGCTCTCACTCCTCACCAGGTTCAGCCCTCAGATGCTTGCACCTGCACACCCAGGCTTACCCGCAGCTCCCCTGTCCTGGCAACACAGTAAGTTCAGAGGACGTGGCTGGCCCAGCCTTTGCATTCAGGCACGTTCACACTCTTGGGTCCTGCTTAGCGGTGACTGCACTTAGCAGAGCTCTCCTAGAAGATTTCCCACCTTTCGGCCTGTTCCTTACCTTGGACAGTTAATTTCCTCACCTTCCAGCTCTTCCTCCTTCCCCACCCCTCCAACCATCCTGAGTCCCTTTCTTCAAGACGGGCAAAGGCTGGCAGCTGTCCGCAAGAGCAACAGCGATCAGCCACGTGTTCAGCCCTTCCAGGATGAGCTGTTTCTTTCAAGATCCATACGGGGAAGGTATTGTTGGCCTCACCTCAGAAATGGGGAAACTGAGGCTCAGAAGGTTAAATGCAGCTCCTACCGCTACACCACTGGTAAGTGGTAGAGCCAGGTTTCAAACTGCAGCTGGGGAGCTGCTGTCATCAGTTAGGAATGCTTTCAGGGGCATGTAACAAAAATTCTGCTACAGTCAGTCATATGGGGATTTGAAAACGGGTCCAAGTGAAAAACTGGTAAAGCCTGTGTGTCATGTGAACAAAGTCCAAGCTCCTTGTGTCTTTTGCTCTGTCATCCTTAGTACAAGGCTTTCATCCTCATAGTCGACATTCTTTCGATCAGAAAAACAAGGGCTTTCCTAGAAGCTCCATTCAGTTGGCTTCTCTTACATCTCACTGGCTCATGAAGGATTTGTAACATTATGGCTACTGACAAAATTAACATTTGTTACAACAGAGAAGGGGAGAATGGATACTGCATAGGTAGCCTGCAGGGTCTGTGTGTTTGCCTCTCCCCTGGCCATTCACCTTGACCCTGCACTGCCAAGGCTCTGGCCCAGCCATCCCTCTTCTGCTCCCCCAGTTAGGCTGGGCTGAACCACAAAGCCGAGCTTCCGGGACAGCGTCTCTCAATCACGCGTTACCGGCTGAGTGCACATTCCCGTGGGGAAGGGGGGAGGTTGGTCATTTCCTCTGGCTCAGTAGCTGGTGAAAAGTCCCCACTTTGGGAAGAGCTAGAAAGCCTTGGGAATACACCAGGCCCTCCACTTTCCAGCACTCACAGCTGCTGCAGGCCTTAATGGGAAAAAAATCCAATGTAATGATTTCCAGGCCTGCCACAAACCCCTCCTGCAGAAACTTCAGACTCTCAAAAGGGCTCGAGGCTAAATTATGTATCAGTCACCATTTTGTGATGAATGGAAATGATCAGACACTTGGGTAGTTTCTGGGCAGCATTAGCCTGGAAGGTGTGGGAGACAAGGGGAGATGCAGGTGAGCCCTGGAGAAAAGGAAAATCCAGACAGGGATGTAGGAACATCCAAGTTTGTAGGGACTTCACCTTTACAGTAGACACTTGTTGTCCTGTGGGATGCACTGAATGGTGTCACCAAAGGGGCATGTCCCAATCCCAACACCCACTCCTGTGAATGTGACCTTATTTGGAAACAGGGTCTTTGAAGATGTCATTTGTTAAAATGAAGTCATTCTGGGGTAGGGTGACTCCTAATCCAGTCTGACTGGTGTCCTCAAAAGAACAGGGAAGGGAGTGGATGTGGTTCAAGCAGTTGGGCACCCACCTCCCACATGGGAGATCCCGGGTTCAGTTCCCAGTGCCTCTTAAAGAAGACGAGCAAGACAGCAAGCTAGCAAAGGGTTGGCACAGCCAGGAGATGACGCAACAAGATGTCTCAACAAGATGATGCAAGATGGTGCAATGAGGAGACACAACGAGAGACACAACAAGCAGGGAGCAGATGTGGCTCAAGCGATTGGGTGCCTCCCTTCATGGGAGGTCCCGGGTTCGGTTCCCAGTGCCTCCTAAAAGAAGACAAGCAAACATAGAGAGCACACAACAAACAGACACAGAGAGCAGACAAAGGGGAGGGGTGAATAGTAAATAAATAAATAAATAGTAAATAAATAAATAAATAGTAAATAAATAAATAAACAAATAAATAAAGTCTTTAAAAAGAGAGAGAATAGGGAAATTTGGACCCAGAGAGAGTGGTGAAGGGAGAACATCATGTGACAACTGGGGCAGAGAATGCCATGCATTGTCACAAGCCACTGCCGGAAGCCCAGAGAGAAGCATGGAACAGACTCTTCCCTACAGATTCAGAGGCAGCAGGGCCTTGGTCTCCAGAATCATGAGAGAATAAATTCCTGCTGTTTTAAGCCACCCAGCTTGAGGGGGTTTGCTACCGCAGCCCTCAGAAATGAAGACCACCCTCCATTCCCTCTGGCTGAATGCGACCAGTGCCGAGGAAGCTCGATCGTGTGATATTTTCACAAAAGAAAAGAGCCTCAGATCCTCGGGAGGGTTTGCTCACCCCCAAAAAGCAAGCCAGGCCAGTGCTCCTGAGGCCTGCTCCCCTGGAAGTTTCCAAGGTGTTAAGCCACTTCTCCCCACATCCAACCCTTCTAGAAAGGATGTAGCCTGAGGGAGCAGATGTGGCTCAAGCAGTTAGGCGCACTTGGGTTTGGTTCCCTGTGGCTCCTAAAAACAAACAAACAAACAAAAAAAATGAACAAACAAACAAAAAAACAATTCAGGGGCACAAATGTGGCTCAGTAGTTGAGCTCCAGCTTCCCACTTACGAGGTCCTGGGTTCACTCTCTGCCCCTGCCCCCCCCCGCCCCCGGTACCTCAAATAAACAAACAAACAAACAAATAAATAAATAAAAGATATAGCTCATGGTCTGGGTCCTGATTATGACTCTGCTTGCTGAAGACTAAGCCTCTTAGAAGTCCTGCTAATCATGAGATTGTCCTGGATTTTAGTAGCTCCCTCCTAATTGAGAAACACAGGAGAGGAAATGTAATACTGGGAGGGAAGCCCTATGTTGTGGGATGAGTACAGGCTGCAGGGGCAGGAGCCCTGGGCTCAGCACCTGGATTCTAGACTCGCCATGAGACCCTCATCTGCATAATGAAGGTTTGATTAAAGATCACTTCCAGCCCTTAATCAAAGCTATCTGTGAGAATCACCTTTGAGTGGTTTCCAGGACCTAGCTCTAGGCAAAGCTCTTCATCCTGTGAACTCTTCAGACTCACAGCACACCTGTTGTGAGGTAGGTAGGTATTATCCACAGCTCCAAACTACAGATGAGGTAACCAGGGCACAGAGGGATAACTTTCAACCACTATATTTCTGCTTGGATGTCTTAGAGGCATCTCCAATTTAAACATGTCCAGAATTGAACTTTAGATTCCCCCGTTCCACCTCATTTTGCCCTTCTCTCACACCTCAACTCTGTTCATCTCACATCATGTTAGCTTTACTCTCAAAATATATCCAGAGTCCACTGTCTCTCAGCACCTCCAGGTGACCACCCTGGTCCAGGACTCCATCGTGTGTTGCTTGGACCATTGCAATAGCCTTCTTACCAGCCTTCCGTTTCTACCCTTCTGTGCCCCCACTGTGCGCACATGTGCACACACACACCATACAGCAGCCAGCATAATCCTCTGCAAGTGGAAGTCGGATGATGTCATTCCCTGCTCAATACTTTCAATGGCTTCCCATCTCTCTCAGGATGAAATCCAAGGGCCCCCAGGATCTCCCCAGTGCCAGCCTCTCTGATTTCCTTGCCTCCACTCTCCCCGTGGGTCACTCCTCATCAAACACACTGGCCCCTTCAAGCAATGGCCACCTTCCAGCCTCAGCCCGTGCATGGCCTGCCCATCCCCAGGTGTCCAAAGGCTTTGCTTCAACGCTTCGTTGGGGTCTCTGCACCTTAGCAGAAAGACTCTCTCTGTCTAAATCAAATAGTTCCTCCCCCATCTGTCTGTGTCCCCATACCTTGGCTTATTATTCTTCTTCACATGCATCTACGCTGACATATTCTATATCTATTTGTTTCTTTTAGCGTCCACCCTCCCCCAAGGAAAGCTCTCTAAGGACAAAGCCTTTCTCTAGTGTGTTCTCTGTTGAATCCCCAGTGTCTAGAACACTGTCTGGCATTTAAAAAGTCATTCAAATAGCTATAGGTGGTCCTTGTTACCTGAATCTAATCCTTTCCTGAAATTCACTGGATAGTAAAGTTTTGATGGCAGGAGTCCATATTCTATTACATTACAGGTAAAAATAAAATGTGTTCCGTATATCACCTATATTCCTTAATCACCTATAAAACAACACACTGTGGATTTCTGCATGCTATAAGGCATTAAAGACACCAATTACCTAATTATTTCACTCTTAATGAACTCATTAGTTGGTATGTCTGCATGCAGCATGCTATAATACTGTAAGAATTACATTTTCCTTCTACACTGAAAGGAACCATATACTGTAATGTAAATAAACAATAAAATGATTTGTTACAGATACACAATGAATGCAAATACTACTAACAAAATGAATCATTTTTAAATGATTACTTACTGAGTGAAGAATTGCCTGAGTCACAGAGGGAGCCACTGTCTCCTAGCTGTGGAGAAAGAGAAGCCAAAGTGGGCTGGGGAAGGAGTGGGAAAAACCATCGATGCCCAAGGTACATCCATTTCCAAATTAAGGAATTTGTAGACAGTCTCTCCTCTTGACATTCAGCACTCTGGAAGTAGAGAGATGACCATGAATTATTGTCCAAAATCATAAATGAGGCAACAAGATTAAAAAAAAAAAAAAAAAAAAAAAAAAACTCAAATTAGACATCTCTTTAACTACCTGACTATATAATTTACTATCTAAATTGAAACAATTTTTAAAGTCAAAGAGAGCTCTAAAAATAAATAAAACTATATTTGTTGAAGTATATGATAAAAACAATTGATTTTGTTTTAATGGGAGGTCTATAAGATAGTCCTAGTCAAAAATTATCCTCAAAAATAAAAGCATTTCAAAAAAGTAAAAAATAACATATTAATGTATATTAGAGCAAAAATTTTAAAATTCTTCATATTGATTTGTCTGAACATTTAAAAATGTTTTAAGCAGGTTCTTCAGAATAGCTCTTTTAAAAATATTTGGTCCTGGGAAGCGGCTGTGGCTCAATCAGTAGGGCTCCCGCTTACCATATGGGAGGCCCCGGGTTCGGTTCCCGGGGCCTCCTGGTGAAGGCAAGCCCGCCCGTACGGCGTGGTTAGCTGACCCAGCGAGCACAAGCAGCAAGGGGGGGATAAATGAATAAATAAATAAAATCTTTTTAAAAAAAAAAAAAAAAAAAAAACCATTTGGTCCTGGGAAGCAGATGTGGCTCAATCGATAGGGCTCCCGTTTACCATATGGGAGGCCCCAGGTTCAATTCCCGGGGCCTCCTGGTGAAGGCCAGCCAGCCCGCATGGCTTGGTGAGCTGACGCAGCAGGACTACCCAACAAAGCGGACACAGAAAAAAAATGCACAGCAAATGGACACAGTGAGCACAAGCAGCAAGGAGGGATAAATAAATAAATAAATAAATAAATAAATAAATAAATAAATAAATAA